>JAUMHH010095981.1:0-21816 GCA_032359455.1 Chlamys rubida
AATTTGTATTATATTGATGTATTATATTGATGTGGATATAGAGGCAGAGATGCTTGCGTCCACTAATATCCTATTAACTATCCTATTAAAAAAAGATAAAATCTACTCCGTACTTACATTTCAATTGTAAAATAATCAATTTTATGTTTACATTAACCTAAAATTTTAAATAAATAAGAGTCACAATCATTTCTACATGTATATATGTGATATCCATCAATGTATAACATATATATTTCGTTTACTTATCACACAATACAAATACAGGTCCAGGCTAAGCGTGTAACTCTTCGATTGTTATACAAAATAACAATGTTCTTCGGGAGTATTAAAAATCTTTAAAAAATACTCTGATTTATTCTACAATCATAATAAGAACTGATTTCTCGAAATATGGTAATCGTAATTTTTTCCGCCTTGCAAACCACAGCATTTAGCTTTAATTTCGATTTGGTTTATTATCCAAATTGTACGTATTTTTATACAAATGTGGTATTGCTCGTCAAGTATAAGTACAGCAATATATAATCATCACTAATCTCAATATCATTTATGATATTTTATCAAACAATATCAGCTTTAAGATAAAACGTTTTTAAAGCAGTTGACCACAGGTGAAAACACTAGTGAATTACAGGTAGATACTGTCAATATAACCAGAAACAGACTATGATCCTTAAAACAACATTTTCCTCCCCATGTTCGTTTTTTGATATGTGGGGGAATTGAGAACAAGCCAAATGACAGTGTTATATTGTTGTGTAAATAAAATAATTCAAACTTTGAAATATTGATCACCACTAACATCTTGAACTGAAAATATTCTGTTTTCATTTTAGATTTCAGCGTGCTTGCTATGAGTGCTGCGAGACATTTTCTGCAAAATACAAGTGATGGGATGTTTGGAAAAATAATATATTAAAATATATAAAATGTAGTCTTCCATATAAAAGTATTGTTTTGTGTTGAAATAGTCTCTTCGGTCGCCGTTCTCCTCTCGGCCACTCTCTCGACCAGTGCTAATACACAGCGGAACTAGCATCATTGCAATTAGTACGCGTGTGTACAGCATTCATTAGAAGAAAGGAATAACATACATCACCACAAGCTACTAGTTAGCTTACAACGATGTCATCTGAGCGAAACTGAGCGAATGACACTAATTACAGTAGGTCAATAATCTTGTTAACTCAACCGTCCAGAAAACCTGGAGGTACCCGAGGCAGACAAACCTGACAGATTTGTCGCACCTATCTGTGAGGTTATTATCAATTGTTAACTGTACGGTTATTAGTAAGGTCGCCAAAGTTTTCTTAATTGTCTCAGGGTAAGCTGTCTTGCTAAACAAAGAACTCGTGTGAACCTGAGGTAGCCAATTCAGCCTATTCTCTGATTAAAAGAAGGAAACAGTTTTTCCCTCATTTCCGTGTGTGTAAGATATAACTGTCCAGGGTAAGAAATGGGTATACACAGTTTTTATCATACAACCATTTTGACGTGACGTCACAATGCATCAACAATGACGCGACGTCACACATTTTGAAAAGTCTGATACCGCAAAGCGGAAAAGGCGACGTAATAAAATAAAACCTTTTACAATATATTGACGGTACAAGTAAGAAAGATAGGGAAATTCCACATCGGGTTTTTTAAATTTGACAAATACCCTCGGCTTTTCTTATAATCTTGATTATATTTTTAAATGCAATAATCGTGTCTTATTTTATGTAAATCTAATTAATAATCGTAATTTGATGGTATCTAAATTGATATCAGTGTGTTAAGGTTGGATGCATTAAAGCTTATTTATAATCTTGGCTTTATATTAACTGGAGCAAGTCTACACGCTTTGGATCATAAAGGTATCACATTCCAGACTTGCTAAAGTCCGTACAGTAACTCTTAACCCCTTTTGTGGAACACTATTAAATATTTTCATTCAGAAGTTTAAGTATGAAATAATTTGTTACTAATGAGGAGATAACATCAATAATGAGAACGAACAACAGTTATATGAAATTAAAAAAATCATTACAAAAAATACAAGTAAAAATAACTAAATAGAACAAGTTCTGAATTTTTTAATGTTTACAACATAATCTAATGATTCTTGGTACACACATATAAAAAAGAAGAAATACACAGTCTGATATAAAAATATAAAAAAATATTGGATTATCATTATGAAATAATAATATTAGATATTATTGAATAATTTTCATGTCAAAATATTGTATTGTACAATTCTGACATACAAATGGATTTTGGTAACAGAAAAATCCTATGAAAACCCTTTTCTTAAAACATGAGCAGTGCACACATATAAAAAAGAAGAAATACACAGTCTGATATAGAAATATATAAAAATATTGGATTATCATTATGAAATAATATTATTAAATATTATTGAATCACCAATTATTACAAGTAATATGAAGTTGCTTCATAATTAAAACGGCAGGTTGATGAGACATGAGCTGTAGACCAGAAGAGACAAATTGTCCATAAGCTCACATCATTCTGAGCTGGAACCCCAGGACAAGCCGATCAGTACCCGCAACAACAAATACACTTATTAAAAAATAATAATAAATCGTTAAGTATCCAAAATGTATCTCTGAATCATCTCCAAAGTAAATATATCCAAATTAATATAAGATCTTTGACAACCATACAAAAACGTGTGGACTTCCAATGGAATTTCAGCGCTCAGATCAGATATGGAGTTAATGGGGGATAACTTTTGGTTCATTTAAAAAGGACAATTGAGTAAGAAGTAATCCCAATCTTCAAAGGGATAACCCCTCATACAGGCATGACATGGGGTAATTCTGATTTTGCTCACTTTCGTGTGATATTCCCACTACGTCTCGGCAACGAATCAGCCAGTCGATAACGGAGCAATCAAAAATGATTGAACTTATTTCTGAATCATAAAGTTATTACCAATATTTGACATAGATACTACACAATTGTGTTTAATTTCGAGCAAAAAACCCTTTGTAACTATTTTATTTCCATTTCCGTATATTCCAACTACATATCTCCAGCAAAAACTGGACCGTGATTTGCATAAGATTAACAAAAAGAATTTATTCAATAGTTGGTGCTCGTTTTAAAAAAAAATTCACATGACCTTGAAACAGAGTACATAACGAATCCTATTCTCCAAATACGTCAGGTTATTTCAATGTTAAAAATATGAATTGTGACCGAAGGTCATAATTTTTAAGAGGAAAACATTTTATTTCATATCTGCTCTCAAAGAGTTCTACGAAAAACTGATTTCTGATTATTGAAGTTCACAGCAAAATGATTAAATCATAATTTTGATGACCATTTATAATGTTTGTAAAACTGGGTCAGGTCGTTCTTGAGGTTGAAATACTTTTAATGTGAGTCCGAATTCTTCCAGAATTGGTTTGATTGGAATCACAATGCCAGATCCAGTGGCTGTGTCGGCTCCAACCAAGATACCGACACAGATAAGGGAGTTATCGTCCCTCACTTGGAACACTCCTGCGCCAGAGTCGCCGGGAGTGGAGAAAGGCGGGAGCTGACAGTCCTTCTCCTTACACTGTCGGTTCTCAATGTAGTAGACCCCCCTCCATCGCTCTGTCTCCGAGGCTCTACCGTACAACTTGGAACTGAATTCGGATGTCTCTATTCCTCTGTATGTCCCGTACGTCACACCGGAAGCACTTCCAAACTTCACGACTTCCCTACCTACAGTAGGCTCACCATATTCACCATGGTTGAATAGCGGTATATTCTCCGATATTCCTGAAAAAGAATAATAATTGACAACCGATTGATACATTAGTTTGTAATAGATGTCACGTCTGCATTTTAGGATCTTATGTAAATACCACCCTTTTATTTGTTCAATTATGTGCACATTGCTTGCTTAAATGTATAGGGGTGATTGTAAGCCTTTGTTTTTTGTTTTCACACTTATAACCATTACTATTATCCATATGTTGTAAAGCGCTTTAGAGTCATTTTACAAATTATATAGGGCGCTATATAAATGTTGTATATTATTATCATTATTATGAAAAACTACATATTGATACATTTGCCAAATGTTGAAATGTTTGTTAACTAGCATTTTGCCAAATTTAATTTATAAATCCAAATAACATTTTGTGCATATTATTTTCAAAGGAGTGTATGTAACTTTTTTTCTTGAAATATATAATTTTAATGCTTTACAAAGTATGCCAACTTTCTGAAGCCCTTTATAACTTTAAACACGCTTGTGTAAACAATTATTTTGTTTTATTTCTATCTGAATACTATGTATTACATATTATTTAGAGTCTGGATGACCATTATATCTCGATGAACTATTATATTAATTGATACTTGATATAATTAACATTAATATGCTGTAAGGATACAACTATTTAAAAGTTAGTTTGTCAACGCAGAGAGTCAAACGAAGTTTTTTTTGTTTAAATACACCATTGGTCCTTTTCCTCCATTAGGGTCTCATCCGTGATACTGGTCAAAAATGAAATATAATTCTGAAGAGTTCCGAAGCATATTTATAAATTAAGCAAAATGAGAAATGTATCAGTAAATCACTTCATGACGCTACCGATTCATTAATATTTGGATACAGCAGATAATTTAATCCTATACTACTATTTCAAGTACACCATATAAGGATTGACTCCTGCCGTCAGGTTACGTCCATCAAAATCTTTCAGAAGCATTCAACACCCGTCAACACAAAAAGGTACATACAGGGGAAAACGGTTGAAAATATACTCATAAAAAAGAATTGATGCATTTCTTGAACATAGCCAAATATAGTGGAAATAAATATATAGTAGAAAACATATCTTAACTTTATATTCACATACAGTGGAAAAGAGCCACATATAGTGGAAATAAATATCTAGTAGGATTATTTCTTAAACATAGCCACATATAGTGGAAATAAATATCTAGTAGGATTATTTTCTTAAACATGGCTACATTTAGTTGAAATAAATATGTTATAGGATAATTATTTTATCATCGCCACATATAGTGGGAATACATATATTGTAGGATAAATTTCTTGAGCATAGTCCTATTAAGTGAAACAAATATCCAGTAGAATTAAAATCTTGAATATACTAACATACCGTAGGAATTAATATTTGGTGGATACACTTCTTAAAGATAACCCTATCAAGTGGAAACACCAATCTAGAAGGAATGATTCTTGGAAATAGTCTTATAAAGTAAAAATAAATATATAGAAGAATACATTTCTTGATCATAGCCACACATATTGAAATAAATATATTGATGAACAAATTTCTTAAACATAGCCACATAAAGTTGAAATGAATATCTACTAGGATAAATTTCTTGATTAGGCCACACACAATGAGAATAAATATCTTGTAGGATTGATGCATTGTAATAAGACTGCAGATAAATACTAATTAAGTAAATGTTCCATCAGAAAACTCCCTCAGGTGTCCAGATAAGTTTTTAACATTAACTTGAATTAATCAGTTTAGAATATATGAAATAAAATATAATCGTTATCATCCTCGATATCCAGGGGTTACGCTCACTTTCGATCCCTTTAACCCTGGAATATGTCATAGCAAAATTGAAGGCACGCGGCTAGCTATTTGATTGGTGTCAGGTACAAAAACCTGACCAATCACTAGGCTGATACTTGTCCTTTGTAGATTACAGAGGAGAGACTTCAACGCCAGTAAGTTTTACCGTTACACGACCGAGATATTCTTTTGATGTACATCAAAGGAGCAAACTAGTCTTCTCGTCTCGTCCACAATGTGCTGCACACTGAGCCTCAATTTTGCTATGACATATTTCAGGGATGCAGAGAGTGTAAGTGATCGTTACCCCTGGATATCGAGGATGAATCGTTATATGTGAAAAGGTAGTAAACCTCGTCCATTGAGTTGTTCCTGGCTGTAGGCTGCAAATCCTGGTGACGAGGGCATCCTCTTCGGAACTGTGATCTCCACGACAGCTACATCTATCGAGGTATCTTCGTTCAGACTGTACTTCATATTAACTACTTTACCACATATCCGTGCCTCCTCCGGAAAGGTCGTGTCTCCGTTGCTTGGCTGCATGACAGTAATGTCAGGTATTCTATCTCCAACGAATTTGTAGTTGCCATAAACAACATGTGCACACGTGATGAATCCGATCTTACCATCATTCAGCTCTACAAACGGGCCAACGGTACCAAACCTGTTACACAAATATGAAAATGGGTCATTTGTATGTGGTATGGTGAAGATGGAAAACGGAAGACGACTACAGAGCTTTTGCAATATTAGGCGTTTCACACATGTAAGCACACGTGGTTAATTCAATCCCATAGTACGTAGAGCATTTCTTAAATATTTGTTTACACAGGAGTCTATTAGTTCTCTGTTGACTTTAATTTCTAACATACGTTTGATGATTACCTGGTAAAAAGCATAACTCAGATATTGACAACCACGCATTGTCCACAATATTTGTTCTGCAGCATAACGTGGCGCGTGTTTTATATTTAATACTTTTAGAACGCTTATGTTGCACATATTTCATTTCATCATAAACGAAGCTTATTATTAAAATGGAAAAAAACATATAGTTCGTTTTAATAATGTGTTTTGATGTTTAGCAATAAAATGCACAAATTTGCACCAAATATTTGGGAGGTCACTGTGTTAACAAAAAAACACGATGCAGTGATACAGGTATCCTTTATGCAGATATTGCATTGTTGTAATATTAGGTCGTCTAAAAAAATTCATATTTAATTATTACATTAATCCTTCCTGAATTATTGTTTTGTAACAAAAATAATTCAGTCGAACCGGTCTCAAAGTTTGGTAAACTATTAATCGAAACATCTTCCGAGTGAGTAACCGGTTAATCGGTCAATTTGGTTATCAAGCAATAAACGACAGCAATCACATTAATGTTAAGGAAATGTATTAACACCACAAATATAACATACATATTAATTAGCATGATAGTTTACTCGTGTATTTCAAGCTAGACGCAGGGTAACGTTTCATTCACAGATGTATCCTCAGTAAGTTTATTGTATTGACAACAAATGTTTGAATACAGTATTTCAAGTACAGGGATTCAATTACAGTTATCTCTACTCGAAATCATATGCGGAAATATTATCCTTTAGAACAAACTTTGATCAACAACGTTGAAACCCATGCTTCCTTATTCAAGTGTGTACTCTTTAGATTATATTTACATCTCGCATGTAAAAGCAAGCTCTACCTCTTCAAGATAATATTTTTAACCTTTGTATTCTGGCTTCTGTTTAAAATGTATTCAGGCTTTTTATGGTGTTGGCGGCATCTCTATGTCAATATTTACAATAGAGAACAAATGCAACACAAACATGTAAGTCTGAATACTGTTTTTTATAACAAAACTTTCCGATTTTAGTCGCATCTATAAATAATTTGTTGGTCTAAGTCAGGGAAATATGGGGCTCCCCAAAGGGGAAAGTAAATTTCCGACTTTTCGGTTACAGTGTATTTGATTTGGTTACCGGTTCGTGGTCCTCCGACGGAGTAATAGTCTAACCGACTAACCGTTGCCAGCACTACTTTCTACACAAAATGCAGTGTCTTGAAATCTAAGTGTAACACTTTGATGTGATGTTGGGCAAACCTTGATAACAGTGTACAATATACTCAGACGATAGAAACAATTATATATTGTTTAATATATATATCATGCAGTGTGATATATCTTTGTGAATGTTTGCCAAGAAAATGGAGACTACAGTAGGAAATGCCTTGCTTAGCTGTGTGTTTACCTCGAATAAACATGTTTCCATTTACTTGGCAAATTTGCGCAAAGAGGAAGTAAGATTTTTAATAAAAAAGTAAAAATGGATTGCAAGTAGTCCCTAGAAAAAAAACCCGACAACGTTACACACAAAATGGGAACTCGTCTTAATTCTGAAAGACCACAGGAAGGAAAAAAGAAAAGAGATGACACAAATGCATCACAGCCCTCCACAGAGTGGATCAGGTGTGGTCCGCAGTCGTAGAAAAGAAAAGATCCGCCACGTCCAACGGGAAAATCACGAAAGACAGCAGAAAGAAAATGTGTTTTGTATATCGATCATGAATTGAACTTACCTGGTAGTATAGTCGTCAGCAGAGCTGATGTTACACCCAAAGCTGAGAGGAGTGTGTAGAGCGTCGGGACACATCACGTGATGTAGGGCGACTTGTCCCTCCCTTACGTCTACAGGAAGCACTTCATTACCTATCTGTATTTTGCGCGGAAATAAAGGTTCATTGTCTGGAACAAAGCCTTTGAAATGACAAAGAAGAACCAAACACGTCTGCTTTGTGAAATTACCTCCAACAGATTTTACCGGCGAAGACATGATGCCTCGCAGGTTTGAATGATCGTTCCAAAGTTTGTCGCTGTGTTGTTTAATGGCTTGTGCTACCAATCCCCTGTCAGCATCTGGCAATATATAATTTTGTTCGTGGCTGTGACGCAACACGTTTCGACCCTCGTCACTGGAAACGGTTGGATCTCGAAACAGTACACGGTAGTCAGACTCAGTTGTTTTGCTGCCATGTATAATTGTTTTAGTGTATATAACAAACATTTTCAATTCCTCAGGGTGTAGTTCTCCAAAGACGATATCAATGCATTTACCTTTGTATTTCTTCCTCAGTATTCCTTTGACAATATATGGCTTTGTTTCAAGATATGTGTCCACACACTTTGCAAGACATTTCCTAACGATCTCTTCGTCTGTATAACTGACCAGAAGCCCCACCATCTCATTCTGTCTCGAGTAGAAAGCCACTTCCATCGGCGTTAGCATTTCTTTGTTTTTCAAATCAATGTTAGGGAAAAATACACTGTTTATTTTCTTCATTGCGTCTGCCCCATTTTCAATCATGTTCATGACATCGTAAGAATTCCCCGCTGCTGCAGAACGATGTAGACCGATCCATTTGTTAAAACTGTCTTCCGGTGCAACAGGTGGAACTACATCACGTGAATATTTCCTTATATCGTCCCTGACAGATGGAACTACATCACGTGAATCTTCTCTGATATCGTCCGTTTCTGTTTCTGTTGTCATCAAACTGACTTGAGGATCGTTGTGTAAGCTACCGACGAATCCAGAATCCCCAATAGATTGGTCATTAGGACGAAGTGCAGTTTTAACTATGTATTAAATAAACCACGTGTTACAGTAATTGGAGGTTAAATATAATGGATTATGTTATAATCATAGCAACACATTCTCATCTTTCTCTGTCTATTTCAAAATAGTTTCCTTCCGGTTAGCAAATATACTGTAAAACCTCAATATAATGTCCCTCGTTTCAGTTGCCTTCTCGTTCACCACCAACGAAGTTCAATGTCTCCTTTTCTTGTTTTCCTTAGAATTCCTTGTAACATTTCCCCCTCAATCTATCTCCAAACTCCTTTATAACGCTTAAATTTATATGGACAAATGGTGACAGTATAGCGAGGTTGTACAGTATATAATATAGATATTCATATATCACAGCAGGTGAAATGTTAAAGAGTGATGTTTCGTTGTCTTGTACGATATATACTCGCCATCATTTGGCAAATGCTTGCTCATATGCTCTACTGAATTATAAATCATGATGAAGGTGAAAGGGTACCCTACATGTCATCAAAACGTCACACATGAATATTTCACTAGCTGTGCTAAATGAGCCTTTACATAACATGTCTTATATACTCTCTATTTTTCAATTCGAAAAAGAAGATCCTTCAACACTCTTTCATACTATTTCTTATTTGTGATAAATGAAAGACACACATGTAAAATAAGAATAAATACTTCCATTTATGAAATTGCGGTTTTACTTCAATACATCTCATATAACAAATGGATGAACGGTGGCACCATGCCAAGTATAGAAGATCCAGAGTATAAGTTGGAACTTACCGTGGATGTAGGAGGAGTATGCAGTCTTCTCGAGATGTTCGATCATGTGAGTCTGGTTTGCTTCCTTTGCTAGGTCTAGAATACTTCGTCCATCAGCAGTTGGTTTTTCCCTTTCGAACCCTGCGGCGACTAACGCCTCACAAATACCAATCATACCTAATCGAGCAGAATGGTGCAGCGCAGTATATCCTTTGGGGTCAAAACTTTGACCTTTGTCCAGGCAATGGGGATATTCTCTGATCAGGTGATATATCATTTCGGTCTGTCCATTATATGCTGCAAAATGTAACACAGAAGATCCACCCTTGGTCGTGGTATCTATAGCGACACCACTGTTGAATATCTCGTCTAACCGCTCTACGTCTCCCTTCTCGGCACTGGAGAGTAAGTCTACAATTGTATATCTCCTCCATTCCTATAAACAACAGTTAGAACATGTCATTAATATGGTGACTAAAAGTCTGCTCAGTACATGAATGTCTCTATGAAAGCGCTATCTGAAATACATGGAGCTATTTCAAATAATGATTACAAATAATGGAAGGTAACTATATGCTATAGTCTGAGTCATTTATCCCTACATATCTAAACTGGACTTGCCCAGTCTTTGAGTTGGTAAGGTTTATACGTGACTTTAGAGGTGAATGTGTTAAGTCAGTCTACGTGTGACCATCAATCACCAACAATCAAGGACACGTGCATTCCTGACAGGGGTTAATAAACGTAGTTAGCTCCCTTATAATTTTTTTAGAAAACAAATGTTTATACAAATATTTCTTGAAATTCTTAGTTTCCCCTGTAGCGATCATAGTATATTTTGCAAACCGTATGTCTTTTTGTCGGAAATGTATTATTTCCTGGTCAATCGGAAAACAATTGCAATGAATTATGACGTATAAGCAGAAGATGAGATCACACAAAGCATTGTTGCATGGCGTCGTACATAATTAGAAGATTGACCAAGGAAATAGCGTAGAGGGCAATACTCACTAGCGAATGTATAAACACAGGAACAAACTTACGCTGTCGTCTGCATCGTCAGTCTCATTACTTGTAATGGTAAGCTCACTCTCATCTGGCTGTTCCATGCCTGATAAACCCTCATCTTCTGCTCGCCCTTCCAGTAAATTCGTCTCTCCTTTTCGAAACACAAATCCAAATATTGACTTACGAAAACAATGTGAATAGCAATATATATAACCTAACCTTTTGGGAGAACGTCAAAACCCGAACAAAATGAAAATACGTCCCTAGCTGTCTTCATAAAAACCCAAACAACCCGAAATACATCCTTAGTTATCTTCATAAAAACCCGAACAAAACGAAAATAAATTTTCCATATGATTTTAGCTTTTGGGGGGGACTTTATATCCCGACCAAAACGAAAGTACTTTATATCCTGTATCCATTTAACTTTAACTTTTTTGGGGGACTTTAAATCCCGAACAAAACGAAAGTACTTTACTTCCTGTCTTCATATAACCTTAGCTTTTAGGGGGACGTTATACGCCGAACAAAAACAAAAGCATATCCCTCCCCGTCTCCAGATAAACTAAGCTTTTAAGGGGGACGTTATACCCCGAACAACAACAAAAGCATATCCCTCCCCGTCTCCAGATAAACTAAGCTTTTAGGGGAACGTTATACCCCGAACAAAAACAAAAGCATATCCCTCCCCGTCTCCAGATAAACTAAGCTGTTAGGGGGACGTTATACCCCGAACAAAAACAAAAGCATATTCCTCCCCGTCTCCAGATAAACTAAGCTTTTAGGGGGACGTTATACCCCGAACAAAAACAAAAGCATATATCCCTCCCCGTCTCCAGATAAACTAAGCTTTTAGGGGGCGTTATACCCCGAACAAGAATAAAGTGTATGTAGATTTTGTGATACATTTCATAGATATATCAAATTAATCATTTCATATCTATATATTTCTCTCTGAGTAAACATCATGTGTACACTACCGTTACGTTGTACGAGGACAGCATGTCTTTCGTGTAACCCAATGTATGACGTCATTTGTGGATAATTATCAAATACAAATAAATGTTTTGAGGTAAGAAAAAATCATTGTAAGTCTTGTGAATATTGTGTTGATTGCATTATGATACAGTGGTACTTTTTGTTGACAACTCTCCCTCACCAATACACATAGGCTTAATAATAAAAACATTCGATTTTCAATTAAGTGTTTCATTATCATTACGCATAGCACATAGAAAAGCAAAACGGGTACCTAATCCAACAGATTTTTAATTTTACTGAATCCCACTGGTTTTTAAATTATCCGGACTATGAACAGCACACACAACACATACCAATTGCGTGGTCACTCTCTGAGTATAGGATTTGCTGCACCAAGTCGGTTTTCTGAAACTTTTCTGCCAGCTCTAACGCACTCAGTCCATCCGACGTCTTCGTATTTATGTCAAATCCAGCTCGCAGAAGTTCCTGAAATACACCAATACTTCCTGAAAATGCACAGCAGTTATGTAGTGCGTTATATCCTTGCATGTCCAGGCCATGGCCTATCTCTATGCATTCGGGGTAGTTTGTTAGTAGATGTGAAACCATTCTAGCGTGACCTCCATATGCAGCGAAGTGTAATACGGAGGACCCTCCCACTGTTACGGACCGTATCGGCACGCCATGCTCCACTGCCTCCGTCAGAGCGTGCACGTCTCCGTAGGTGGCGGATTTAAAAAGGTCGCCTTCTTTGTAAACATTTTGAGACGCCATTATGTAGCAATATTCTGAAACATAATATAAACATCTTCAATAGTTAAATAAGTTTTTCTTATAAAAAAAATAAATAAACAAATAAAAACAAAAGGACTTTTATAGCTGGCTGGATGAAATTATACCTTAAATAAAGGCTTCTTGACCACTTGATTTAGCATGCATACAAAACTTAATCCTCCACTAATTACTCAAGATGATCTGTTGATATCATCATAAATCAAAATGAAGTTAGTTGACCAACTCGTATTTATCTTAATAAACAGAACCAGTCCTTATGCAAGTATAGCCATTTGAAAAAAAACAAAAAAAAATATATAAAAACCAGAAAGGAACCTGATCTGACCGGTCTGTTTTTAAAATAGTTTTTTTCTTCTTTTTATTGTTATGGCTAAAATCAAGTACCTGTGATGAAGACCGCTTTAAAAGATGTATGGAGATTTTCGTAAAAAAAAAGTTAAAAGCTGTCGATTATTTTTGTTTCAAGAACCATCTATAACTGTTGTAATGTAAAGAGTGCTGAACGTTATTATAACACTTCTAACAGTTATGTTGTAACATTTGAAAATGAGAAGTTAAACGACAAGAATAAAAGCTGTGGAAAAATCAAAACAAAAGGAAAGACATAAAAATAATTCAATTATTAAAAATAGAATATGTAAAATTGAAAAAAATAAAAGTGCATGCGAGGAACGATCAGGTTAGACGCTTTGAGAGTTAAATACTCTACGGGTTTTACCGTTGACATTATTTTTAAACTTATAAAAAGAAATACGTGTAATTCTTGGTACGATTGCGTTATAATTTTCCAGGTGATTCTTGGTAAAATGGCGTTATGATATTCCAGTTAAAGTATCGTACACATTGATCGTGTGTATTAGATACCTGAGGGGTGCAAAACGGGAGCGATATAAATAGCTCTACCGTCTACATACGACCTTAACCGTGACGGTTTTGATGACGTGAGGTCCCAACAAAACGAAAGTAAAGTAGTACATGTGAAATCGGACTAAACGGGCGTACCACTCATGCGTTTAGACTGGCTATTTAAATTCTGTAGTGCATTTTATTACCATATTAAATGAAATCATCGCACACACGTAGCATTAGTGGATTTTTGTGGACTAACATATCAACCTAGTGTTAGTTCTCCTATTTATTGTGCTCAGTCACGCCATAAACATAGTAAACGAAATACACTGCAATTATATGATAATTACGTTTCAGATACGCTACGCTTAATTTATAAAAAATACACAAATACATACAACATACTTTCAATTATTTAAAGCCATTCTGTAATGACTTATGAGAGACTAGTGTTACTTCTGTAACTGTACACATGCTGTTGTCGTACAATGTATAGTACTGTACATATCTTGACAAATATTAGATACTCATCCCGAACAATGATAGATTCGAATGTGTGCTTAGTTAATTATCATTTAACACATGTCCACGTAAATATAGATTTTAGAACTGTATGTATACATGGCACAACATCAATGTACACCCAGTCATATCTCAATGTAAACATCCTTAGGACATAACAGTGATGACTTATGACGACAGTGTATAATGCATTGTAAAGAACTAAGCACATAAGCTTCTCTTTTTAAGATAAGCAATCCTATAATACAATGATTGTTTTAATACCGATGTGACACCGCGTATCTCTCACAGCATTTGATATGTCCTGTACAAGGTCACGATTTAATACGAGGGCATGTGTCAGGAACAAACACTGTGATTATATATAAAAATGGCTCAAAGTAGTTAGGTGGAAGTTATTAGTTGTAGACCTGAACAATTTTTATTGGCAGGGTTTGTTTAGTAAATTAATACACCTTTTTATTTATATTTATATAGCTGAGATATACCGTTTTACCGTTGATATTATTTTTAAACTTATAAAAACATCATACGTGTAATTCTTGGTACGATTGCGTTATAATTTTTCAGGTGATTATTCATAAGATGACATTACAATATTCCAGGTAATTCTTGGTAAGATCACGTTATGATATTCCAGTTAAAGTGTCGTACACATTGATCGTGTGCATTAGATACGTGAGAGGAGCAAAACGGGAACGCTATATATAGCTCTACCGTCTACATACGACCATGACCATGACGGTTTTGATGACGTGATGTCCCAACAAAACGAAAGCAAAGTAGTACATGTGAAATCGACTAAACGGGCGTACCACTCGTGTGTTTATACTGGCTATTCAAATTCTGTAGTGCATATCAGTAACATATTGAATAAAATCATCGCATACACGTAATAGTAGTGGATTTTTTGTGGACTAACATATCTATTGTAAAGCTATGACTCATAATAGTTATGATTTATGACGACAGTATATAAATTCATTTTTAAAGAACTATGCACATAAGCTTCTATAAAACAGTTGTCATGAAGCCCTTTTTAAGATAAGCAATGCTATAATATAATGATTGTATTAATACCGATGTGACACCGCAAATTTCTCACAGCATTTGATATGTCCAGTACAAGGTCACGATATAACTCAAGGGAATGTGTCAGGAACAAACACTGTAATTATATATAAAAATGGCACAAAGTTGTTAGGTGGAAGTTATTAGTTGTAGACCTGAACAATTTTCACTGGCAGGGTTTGTGTATTAGTTAATAAATACACATTTTTTATATATTTATACAGCCGGGAGATAGACCTGTGTGGTAACAAAGATATTAATCTGGCACGTAGATACCTCTATACTGGTACGCAAGTGAATCTACTTAAGTTTTAAACAGGAAAACAGAACAAATACCACTGCTTGTTGCACACACTCGTCCCCCTACCAAGGCCCTGCCCTGTACCCACTCTTAAAAGAATCCACTCTGCACAAGCGTTAGCTAATAACAACAAACCCTGTTTCACTACTTATCTTGTATTGTATATCATGTTGAACAAAATTAAGTTGATACTAACCATAGGCAGCAAATAGCAATGCTGGATGATAGGTGGTCCATCCCCGACTGCGGTCACCAATATTGTACATATAAATACTACCGTCTTGGGAAAACACAGCTACTTTCGTTTTGTATATATAATGTACGTTACTTTCACTTTCCGCATTAAAATAAACATAACAAGAAAGATTGTTTGGAAATGATTAAACAACTGTTACTTGACAGTTCATATGCGGCATTTTCAAGATAAAAAAGGAGAACCGTAACTAAAAACTAACATAACATTTGTAAATGGAGAAACCAGATGATCGGAGAGGAAGTATTAAAATTTTTGGTATAAGGGAGATAACTCGCATTACTGAAATGACAGATCCCCAAAGTCATCGTACGCATAGATATTTAGAGAAAGTGTTTTTCTCCTACCCCTACAACTCCATCAACCCAAGCTGAGAAGCAATTGGTCTGGGGTGGATGTTGCGGTATCTGTGCCTTAGCATTCAATTAAGGTAGCACTATAAATGATGCTGTTGGAAGCACGGTCCTACTGCAAACAGAACACATTACATCCCCAGCACACACGCAGGCATACACACATAGGGAGATATTAGCTAGGTGGTATAGAAATAGTAGTTAAGGCTTGGTAAGGCAGCTCCTGCGAATTCCTCAAAAATTGTACTGATTAATGTATATGCTAATTGTATTAATTGTATATCTATGTACTGTAAATCGCTTTAGAGTGGCTTATTTCCTATTCCCCAATTGCCCTGGTTATTTACCCTTTCTAGATTTTAAGTGTGACATTTTGGTTCTTCTCAGTCTTGGATGACTTGCTCTTATTTTATTAAATTCACATGGTCATCTTACTCTCGTACGTTTTGCATTAAAATATAATGACTTAAGGACTTAGAAGTTTATATATTTATCGAAATGTTCAGTTTTAAGTTATTGTATAGTATGTCACTCATTTTTGTTCGTTCGTTCTGTCTTGATAAGCTTTATATTTCCTTCAACACCCGAGAAAGTGGAGCGCTATCATGTTTGATCTAGTCATAGTTTTACAACATTCAAAAGTGTTGATTTTTTTTCACAGCTTATCTAAATTTTGAGATCAACCGTGCCACAAAGTGAATGAAAGTACATCCTATTTTGGAATGACTGCATATTTGACATTCAAGCAACACCGTCAGTCATCATGTGTAGGATCTAAATACAATGCTACGCAGAAACAACTATGTTTTAGTGTAGTTTGCTAAGCAGTAACAACTGTGTTTTAGTGTAGTTTGCTACGCAGTAACAACTATATGTTAGTGTAGGTTGCTACGCAGTAAAAACTATGTTTTAGTGTAGTTTGCTAAGCAGTAATAACTATGGTTTAGTGTAGTTTGCTACACAGTAACAACTATGTTTTAGTGTAGTTTGCTACGCAGTAACAACTATGTTTTAGTGTAGTTTGCTACGCAGTAACAACTATGGTTTAGTGTAGTTTGCTACGCAGTAACAACTATATCTTAGTGTAGTTTGCTACGCAGTAACAACTGTGTTTTAGTGTAGTTTTCTACGCAGTAAAAACTATAGCTTAGTGTAGTTTGCTTAGCAGTAACAACTATGGTTTAGTGTAGTTTGCCACGCAGTAACAACTATGTCTTAGTGTAGTTTGCTACGCAGTAACAACTATATGTTAGTGTAGTTTGCTAAGCAGTAACAACTAAATGTTAGTGTAGTTTGCTACGCAGTAACAACTATGTCTTAGTGTAGTTTGCTACGCAGTAACAACTATGTTTTAGTGTAGTTTGCTAAGCAGTAACAACTATATCTTAGTGTAGTTTGCTACGCAGTAACAACTATGTTTTAGTGTAGTTTGCTAAGCAGTAACAACTATGTTTTAGTGTAGTTTGCTACACAGTAACAACTATGTTTTAGTGTAGTTTGCTACACAGTAACAACTGTATCTTAGTGTAGTTTGCTACACAGTAACAACTGTATCTTAGTGTAGTTTGCTACGCAGTAACAACTGTATCTTAGTGTAGTTTGCTACACAGTAACAACTATATCTTAGTGTAGTTTGCTACACAGTAACAACTATATCTTAGTGTAGTTTGCTACACAGTAACAACTATATGTTAGTGTAGTTTTCCACGCAGTAACAACTATATGTTACTGTAGTTTGCTACATAGTAACAACTATGTTTTAGTGTAGTTTGCTACGCAGTAACAACTATGGTTTAGTGTAGTTTGCTACGCAGTAACAGCTATCTTTTAGTGTAGTTTTCTACGCAGTAAAAACTATGTTTTAGTGTAGTTTGCTACGCAGTAACAACTATGTTTTAGTGTAGTTTTCTACGCAGTAACAACTATGTTTTAGTGTAGTTTGCTAAGCCGTAACAACTATATCTTAGTGTAGTTTGCTACGCAGTAACAACTATGTTTTAGTGTAGTTTGCTACGCAGTAACAATTATATATTAGTGTAGTTTGCTAAGCAGTAACAACTATGTTTTAGTGTAGTTTGCTACGCAATAACAACTATGTTTTAGATTAGTTTGCTACGCAGTAACAACTATGTTTTAGTGTAGTTCCGCTTCTTACTTATTCAAACGATAAACTTGTTTACAACATATTCAAAGTCAGGTATATAAGAAGGCCAATTGTATTGATGTTTAAAAGTGTCTTTAAAAGAAACAGGTGATGTGATTAGTTGATTTCTCGTGTAATGGCAATGTAAGATACTTAATTGCATAGTTGATAAATCTTTTTTAATATTGATGAAATAATATGAATAATTAATAAAAATGTTTTATTGACAATACTATTGATATCTCATTCATGTCAAAATATGGACACTATGATGCATAAGGTTGAAATACCTTACGAACATTAACATTGGGTTGTAGTGAACTGTTGGTCCCAATTTCTATCACAGAAAGTCCTAAACCCTAATGCTTGTCAACCTACTAGTAACATCCCATTGAAATTCTCTAAATGGCTGGTCACCGATCTGGAATAGCTGTTTTACCGCATCTAGCGTGTTTTTGTTCTTCTCTGTACGTGCTTGACCGAACGTTGTAGAATCTTGCAATTGAAGTTAAAATAAAGTGTTAAATGGTCAAAATGATGAAATAAATTTAATGCATAATTAATGGAGATATATCGATAACAAAATTCGTAGGTCACGCTGTTAATTATTTTTTATCATTATAAATTTTACTAAAACATGTTATAACAATGTAAACTAACACCACATGTCAAGTGTTAAACGCTATCAATTGAAAGATCTTTGCGATTTGATTGTTAATCTCATACAAGGTAAAGTGTCAATATAGGCCAATGTATAGGTCACCTAAGGTCACATGTTTCAAACTTTCCATTTCTCGACAATAACACCCCTGTCTCCATTACATACGGCTTTTACGTGTCGTTAACTTGGTAATCAAGAGCTGCTCCGAATTCCGTGAATTCCGTGAAGGATGTGGACTGCTGACGAACAAACCTACCACTGCGATGATTTTATTAAACCCGTTAGTGTGTCTTGTGTTATTGTCCATACCCGGGTTCTTGATTTGAGGATGTCCCATTACTTGGACTCGACATAGATTTATATGTCAAGCGTCGACAAAGTCACATTACTTGGACTCGACATAGATTTACATGGCTATCGTCGACAAAGTCACATTACTTGGACTCGACATAGATTTACATGGCAAGCGTCGACAAAGTCACATTACTTGGACTCGACATATATTTACATGGCAAGCGTCGACAAAGTCACATTACTTAGACTCGACATCGATTTACATGGCTATCGTCGACAAAGTCACATTACTTGGACTCGACATATATTTACATGGCAAGCGTCGACAAAGTCACATTACTTGGACTCAACATCGATTTACATGGCAAGCGTCGACAAAGCAACAGATGTTAACCCTATCAGAACACCTGGTATTATTTTGTGTGTTTTTTAAGGAACTCTGTATACATTTTATTTATTCCTATTTCGTCCGATTTTGAGTTCGATAATGGTGTTGTTACTTGTAACACTTCCATATTCTCTGGTCAATCATCACGGCATCCTTTTTATTTGTATATTTATATATCAAAGGAAAGTTTAAAGATCAGCAAAGGAGACTGGTGATTAATACTGGACCAATACCGTTCACGTTCAATGTGCACACCATTCACAAGTTTAATAGCCATCAAAAATTAATCTTTTTATGGACTCCTCACAGCAAACAGCTTGAAGGTAAAACCATAATATATAATTTCATTTACTGACAGAGTAGTCTGCAGCCAGTAAGTCGGAAACAATCAGTAAACAGCATGTGGAATTTTAAACAATATTCACAAAATAAACAATTAATTAATTAATTGTTTGGACCATTCATTCAAGTTACTGGAGATTGTACACACTTAGGAATATCCTGAATGTGGGCCTATCTACCAACAGACAATTCCAAATAGCATTTCAGTCTTGGGGTATTTTGTTTACAATCGGAAATAAATGTAAATATTCATGGCTTCTCTACTGATCGGGGCTGTGCCAACCATCCTGTAATTTGTATATACCCTAACACAGCCCGACTTGTTTAAGACAACGTCAATGCCTACTACAAATGTCTTGGTTTTAAAAAAGATACCTTATTGAAGATGGCGTTTAATACTAGTAGACTGTGTGTTATTACCTGCCCAGCACAGCCTGGGGCGTTTCCTGTCTTTATCAGAGTTATCAATCACCAGTTACACTGACATTTAAATTAAATTGTTCATTATGGGTTTTATTATCTTGGAAAATCAAGCAAAATCCGTGCCACGAAACCATCAAAAGTTAATATCGTCAGTAATAGACCCCTTTGGTGATACATTGTAGCTTTATGTTGGTACAGTAACGGGGATGACACGACGTGAACACATGGGCATCGTAAATTGATAAGTGAATAATGTAATAAATACGCTATCAAGTTCTACATCAACACGTAACACCCTCTTTGTTAGGATGAAGAATTGAAATGTTATGTTAAACATTTCATTCGAAAATATTTATTAAAAAATAGAGGTAGCTATAAAGGTCGTTGTACTGCCAACAGTTGATAAACAAGATCATTTCTGAGAAAGAGTCATAGTCTTTGATGACTATTATATTGAAAGCTACCACGTCTGCGATGTAATGACTATTTCCATTGATCAATAACCATGTATTATCAGACGATATAACATGTGCGTGTATATATATGTGAGGAAAACGCAAATAAATCTACTTCACCTGTCATTCCTCTAAAGGAAACAGACGCTAAAATGCCATTTCGATTTTTTTTAATTTTTCGTGTTACAATTTTCAAATGATTTTCTTACATTAGATTTTTTTTTTAAGATGAAAGAAAAGCACTTCTTTATGCGTTAGAAAGTTAAATTGAGTGTGAATCGATAACAACACGCAATAAAAGTGATATTCAACTCTTATAGTAATGATTTGACAAAAAATATACATTTTTACACATATTCTATTTAATTTCTTTGAACCAAGTTATATATACAACATATTAAATTTTAAAATGGTATTGATACTACATGAATCATTACATACAGTAAACGAGTAATCAACTAATTTAAGTGGCTTCTACCAACAAGTAAGTAGACGTATCGCTCTAATAAATCTGTACCTAATTTTTTTCTCCAGATGAGAGTACAGATGAGCTGATGTGTACCGGTAAAAGAGAGATGAATATAAGACACACGCGAGTTATTGCACCTAGAACATTTGGTAATTAATGCAGTATGCCAAATATCAAAAACACTGCATCATACAGCTGATTTGGTCCTCCTAGGAGTAAACGTTGATATTGGGGGCCAAACGCGTATTTGGATAATGATTGGGGGGGGGGGGAGGGGGGCACCGACAGTATGCCAGGTTTTACTTACCCTTACAATACTTAAACTGACCTGCCGTATGGTACGTTATCACAGCGTATGGTACGTTATCATAGCGTATGTACGTTATCATAGCGTATGTACGTTATCATAGAGTATGGTACGTTATCATAGCGTATGGTACGTTATCATAGCGTATGGTACGTTATCATAGCGTATGTACCTAATCATAGCGTATGGTACGTTATCATAGCGTATGGTACGTTATCATAGCGTATGGTACGTTATCATAGCGTATGGTAC
>JAUMHH010096092.1:7477-21813 GCA_032359455.1 Chlamys rubida
CGCAGTGAACAAGTCCTCACCATTGAAGATATGTAACAGAAATGTCGCAGTTAAAGTTTAGGTAGTTTTGCCAAAATGTTAATATATTTTATTTACTTCGACCCTTGATGAGCAAATGAACTTTTATTTGCGAACTCCAAACGCACGAGAGGCTGAAAAGTCATCATTTATGAAGAAAAGGTAACATGATATGAAATGTGTCTCGTGCAACATGCTTACTGTACATTTTGATAAAGTGCAAGTGGAACATTGTTGTTATGTCTTGAGATAAAGCTAACGTTATGTACCATGAGTACTCGCGACGGTTTTGAGTACAAAATCAATGAACGTGAGTACACTCAAAGATATCAAATATTATTAAAATGAGTCGGACACATTTTTTTCTATAACATTTATTCACAACAAACCATGATCACTATTTATCCAAGTAGCATGTTGTATATGTATAAGATAGAACAGATAGAACAAGGCGAATTAGGGGAAACCTTGTAGTTCAGTTGTTACGTATCAACTATACTCATACCTAATAAACCGATTGTTTATAAGTGTTTTATTCCTTTATGTTGATTTACCATTTAAGACACTGAAATGGGTTCTATTGAAAACGTTGGCAACACATCTGAGGTGAATGACATGGGTTTCATGTTTTCCTCCTTTACTATTACCGCATTAGTTATAATACGAAATATAATATCTTGCCTCATACTATATTAATCTTCACTTTTTACGATCCATAACAATGGTTTAATTTACACTACATCATTTAGTTGTTACGTCCTTGCTTTTCTTTCTCAACCTACGGTGTTTACATCTTTCAACCCAAGGTTACAAGACGTGCAGGAAGATGAAGATTAGGAGTGATTGTCATGGTCACCCTCAGGATCTCATTTAGAAGAATGATGTTGCGTTAAGAGGATCGATGTTTTTAATTATGATCATAAGGGTGCCCTGTTGTTTTATTGTCACTTCTCTGGTTATTGCTATAAGGACATAACATTACTACGATTCTACCCAAATTTACATGGCGAATGTTTATAAAGAAGAAGACGCTTACAATTCCGAGACCCCTGGTCTTGATCTATATTTATCCTTAAAAGAGTCTTCGTGTTAATACTTCTTGTCTACATATTTTCCTTTTGTTTAATCGATGGTTTTATTCGAATTACAATTCGTTTTGTTGAGACTTCGTTTTCTCTTGTTTACGTTTTGTATGTCACTGTCACAGTATCGATTTGAACAAGTCGCCGACGAAAAGTAAAAGGTGGGTCTGCCATTCTGATATAGCAAATAGGGGTCTTACGTGGTATTGATGGATAATTATATTTGTCAGGTGTTACCGGCCTCTCAGCCGGACATTTCATACATGGCAACATAGAATTAATAGCTATGTAGTACTATTTGATTCAGGGGATATCCGGGAATCAAAAGAAAATGAAGCAAAAACACCGACGTTGTATCAAATGATCTTAAAGATTCCAATGACGTGTAGAACATTCGACAAAACGCATCGAGCTTTGCTTCGTTTTCAACAATTTCATTAAGAACCCGTTTCATTCTCTATAACAGCAAATCTAAAAAGAAAAAATCCAGTTTATTCAACGTAAATATTATATATCAACTGACCATTCGTAAAATGCCGGAATGCTCGGTCCAAATTTAGAGTAACAATTACAATGGTCGAACATTTATTCATATTTAAACTTAACTTCTTTCCTTTATGTAACATGTATACTGTATATATACGTTTAAATAAACAAAACGGAAGAGTATGTGTAAGAAACATCCGCTAAAGCTATATATATGTATAAATAATACTATATTACAATACATTGTATATGTAATCATGTATAGATAATCCGCTAATGCTATGACTTGTATAACTAATATTGTAATATTCTCATACAAACATGATTATTGCACCTTATTATTAACTAATCAATAGTAACAATACTAGAACTGCTACACACAGATAGTTCCTCCCTCCTGTACAATGGTGGCCAATAAAATGATCCAGGAAATCCATTAAATAAAATTTGCTATTCTATCCGTAAAACAGCAGTCCTTATTTAATGCAAACTATACACAAAATAAATATTGCTTTACCAAAACATATTTCCATTTCAAATAAATAGCTCTAATATATACATTAGGTAATTGCAATTACATTTCTTTCATGATAGAAACGTACATATCCGTTTAAAATAACAATATTTGAAGTCAGTTTACTTTTAAAATATGTATGTTGTAACCATATATCTTAAAATCTCAATAATAAGGCGCGACTTATTATCGTTTTCAGTAAGTAATCCAAGGCTTATGTTTAAGGTTGTTTCATTTTCGAAGTCATTTATATACATGTAGTAGGTCATCAATTTTTTTTTCAAGTGCTTTCTTTTTCGAATGGAATTTATGTTTTACAGGTTTTTTTTAATAAAATGGTTCAAGAATAAATAACGGAATGTGGTTCATACATGGAAACCAAGGCATATTTTCAAGAACGGGCTTTTTCAAAGACGGCTTATTTTCGAGATATATTTGACTGCAAGCTTACTTTTAAATATCGCCTATTTTGAATATGGCCTATTTTAAATATGGCTTTTATCAGATTTTAGAAATATGGCCTATTTTAAATATGGCTTTTATCAGATTTTAGGTATGTTATATGACTGTTTATATAAATACGTTAAATAGCTATTTTTAGCAAAATTATAGATACACTCGAAACCTTATAGTTCGTAAATTGTTCAGACTAGTTGTTAGATTACCAAGCCTGTTGTCTATTCGACAACTGATAGGACTAACAAGCCTATTGTTTATTTGGCAAATGATTAAACTATGACGCCTATTGTCTGGTTGACAATTATTAAGACTAGCAGGCCTAATGTCGAATAGAAAATTGATTAGGTTATCAAGCTCAATATTATATCTATAAGACACTTAATCAGAATCGATTATATTTGGAGGCATATTGCTTATCATCGAAATTTAAGGAAAAAACATTTTTCTTCGCTTCAGTACTTAGTTCCAGATAAAAATCTCGAGTTCAGGAATTTCCTTAAGATAACCATTGTTATAAATATGGGACCATAATACATTGATGGTGTAATGTGTTTTGTATGACTTAAACGATAGCAGATCTGATTTTTACGAGAAAAGTCCAAAAGCCTGCAGGTATTGAGAATATTAATTAATTTTATCATAGACAAGGTAATCCTTTGTTCTTCATTTATAAATTATTACTGTCGATATGTCTTCATTTGATGCCGCTCTATTCCATGGTAATTTGTTCTTGTCAAAGGACTTTGTGACTTTTTTTCTTGGAAAAGAAGGTCTAGTATATAGAGACATCAACAATGCAGTTTGTGCCAGCACGTGACCTGTTTCCGTTGATTCTGTGTCATTTCAACCCAGTGCGAATGTGCATCTGTACTGAAACTCGGACCCAAATACATTCGGCCTATGAGTCTGTGTTGCCTTTGATCTTTATTTGCATGTATCACAGCGGCACAAAAGTAAACGTTGTTTAGCTCCTGACTAGGTACGTCAAATGCGAATGTTTCGTCGAAATCTGGGTTTAAGTCCGATATCTTTATCACAGTTTTCACTTTTTTCAGTTGTCTCCCTTCATGCATCAGTACAACTTTCACATAGGCATCTGAAACAGCATAATGATATCAGTTTTATTTTCGATTTTATATAAAAAGATATAAAACGAAGTCAATTCCAACACGAAAGCACGTTTAAACAGCTTAGCAGTATGATACAGCAAGCATCGGCACACGAGGTCATGAAGGGCCAAATGGCGTGGTTTCATAACACAAAGCGAAAACGTTGGAAATGTTTCGTTGGTTGCAAATGAAGTCTATGCACCGTCCTACTGTGTTGTTTATTACATGTACCTGTTGTGTTAGTTGTTCTGTTCATAGCTTTGAGACCATGGACGCGGACCACTGTCAGGTACAACTTTTCGGCTGTAGGAAGGTAGTTCATACCAAGGCATATCTCTCCTAGGTCCTCCTGAGTAAATATAAAATATACGTACATCGTAAATTATCTATGTCATCCGGAGTAAATGAAGGACATTCATATATTAACACTACATAATGCCGATCTGACCTGAATAGAAACCTGACAACTGCCCACGAAAAGAATTTACAGCAATTAGTGAATTTTAGATATAAACAAATACCAATGATACATTTTCCTGTTAATAAAATATATATTTTGACATGTAGCGTCCATAAATCTAAAGTTGATCGAAGTTTCATCTCCATCACAGCTTTATTTTTACCTCTGCAGGTGGTTCCATCTTCTCTATGTACGTCACTTCCGTTGCGTCTGGTAATTCTAATTTCCGGATGATGACGGTTACCTCTCCGAGGAGGATGTGCCGGGAGAACCTGTCGAAGTCACAGAGGTGTAGCCGCAGAGTGTACAGAGACAAATCTCTCTGGTCCACATCCAGCTGGAAGCTCTCGTTAAAAACAGGATTTTCACTGGCCTTTTGCATTTTAGTTTGAACCTCTTTATCTAGGTTATTTATCACATATTCTTTGCCGAAACTGAACAGTTGTTTAGGTGCTCTATAAAACCTGGCCCGCACATACGGTGATATCACAGCATTGACATCTTGCAAAGACAAGTTCTTAATCTGTAAAATTTTCAACGATAGTTTCCCCTCAAGTTTATCGTATTTTAGAGAGAACTCTATATCTGCTGACTTCAGTAAGGCGTGGGCCTCATCTGTAAACGACGAGTCGTCTGGGAAGGAAGGGGGTCCACGGACACTCGTCTGCAAGTATACATGTATTCCGATTAATAATGGCGAAATTTGATGTGTATTGGTATTATGATATACATTATATACAGTAAAAATACAATATTCTGGTTCAGAGAATGTAGAAAAGTAACAATCATATTATTTATAAATTAAAGACATATGCTTTTTGTTTACAGTTGTTCAATATTTTATTACCTGTTTTTGTGTTGAAAATAAACATTAACCAACAGTATTATTCTGATTCTGATTGATTCCTGGTTGCGTTACTGAACCATAACGATCATAATTAATTTAGTTCCACCACTCTCATCCATACAGCAAGGTCAACCACTCTCATCCATACAGCAAGGTCAACCACTCTTATCCATACAGCAAGGTACACCACTCTCATCCATACAGCTAGGTCCACCACTCTCATCCATACAGCAAGGTCCACCACTCTCATCCATACAGCAAGGTCAACCACTCTCATCCATACAGCAAGGTCCACCACTCTCATTCATACAGCTAGGCCATATAGCTAAAGACACGAAGTGGTTGATACCTACTAGACAACCGCAAATAAGACTACCTTGTAAATAAGAAAGGAATAGGGATTTTTTTAAGCTTAAGTTATCTTTGACAATAATTTATTTCGGTACATATCTTGTCTTTAGCTCTTATCTGCGTGTTTATTAAATAAACCCATTAATAATGGAATTAATGTTTTAACACCTTTTTCAGCTCGATGATTGTAGGGCCGCTGGAATCTGACCATTCCGAGGAGTAGTCCTCCTTGATGGATCCTAGATGGCCCCGTCTCTTCCCCTTCACTGATTTTTCCTTGGTGACGTCATATTCGGTTGCCCCGTAACCAGGCATTGGGTAGGGCGATACTAGCAAACAGAAATTGGTAATAGATGCCAGGAATGAATTATACTAAATCATACAGCTGTTTCGTCCCTCTAGGACTTATCGGTGATGTAAGGGATTAAAAAGTCGGAAATCTTAATTTCTGAACTACTGAAGAAATTAGGGCAGGTGCACAAAACCTTTTCATTTATTAATTTAAAATTAACAGGAGTTTAAATTACTTTCAAATGAAATAATCTGTAAAGTGTGTTTATTATGAACCATGCCACTACTCAAAGAGATAACTGGCCATCAAGGTAAAACGTTGTTAAAGGGGGAAAGACAGATGTCATGGTCAACAATAAGGAACGGAATAAACTGAGATGCTCTGGTAATGATTATTTTAAACAGTAAAGAAATTATCGAAAAGTTGCGCCGGTGTAAGGCTAATACAGATTCAAGATCCAAGGATTCGGGTTCGCGTGCTAGTGTCTACCAACAACTCAATGACATATTCCGGCTCTTGGTCGATCAATACAATGGTTGGATTTGAAAAAGGAAAAACAGTCAATGTTTTTACTTTTGCTTTTTATTTATTATCAAAAGAAAAACAATAATCAGCTCAGATGTAGTGATGGTGTACTTAACTCAACTATCTAAGATCACATTAAGAAACAACCTCGTGCCTTTAAACAATTTGAAAATTAACTAACTCGAGTTAGATAAACATAACAACCAACCATCACTCGTTGGGGAACCTCTGTATGAATATGTTCGAAAACGGACAAACAGTATTATATACTAACCTTGTGGTTGTTTGTCGTACTGGAAGGGACATATCCTGTATAGAAAGCAAAACGGAGATAACACACAGACCATGCACAGTATGATGAAGGCAAAGAAGAGCCCAACGGCGGCTAGAATGGCGAGTTTATCCCAGACATCTAGCCGTAGTATTTCTGAATCATGTATCTGGCCGTCTGCTATACTGGCGAAGATCATCGTGCTCCCATGGAATCTGAGAAAGAACAAGAAGTAACCACATTATATTCTAATGAAAATTTTCAGTAAATCGTATCGGTTTAATTTTTATTAGGTTTCTTTTTCTTGTCGTAATTGGGCGGATACAACAATATCGGTGTGAATGATTCCAATCATTGAACAAAACATTCATTGATGAGAAAATGTTATGGAGGGCTATATCATTTTACAGAATAACAAAGCACTGGCTGGCGTTATTTAGTGGGCTTGGTGCTTTGCTGTTAAACGTTACAGGGAACAATCTGAGAGGTTATTTAGAATAGAGTCACTGTAGTGCACCTCTTGTTCTTTGCTCTGGGACCGTATAAAATAATGAAGCGGTTTTGTTATTATTCCAGTACTAAAGAAGCTCTGTACATTATGAAGTAGCTCCCTCCCCAAGTTTTTTTCAAGTTATTTCCTAAAGAGTAAACGTTTCACACAAAAAGGTAAGCACTCTATCAGACGGAAGAGAGAGCAGTTTGGATCACTTATAAATTTGTATATAATTAGATAAAAACAACATACATTCCTGTTGAAATATCAATATGAATTTTGAAATGTGATATGTGCCATAGATCTAAAGGAACATATGTAAATATCCTGCAACATGGAAATATGTATACGAACAGCTGTCACTCGGTGTGAAATGTAATATACACTGAGGATCAATAATCTCCACTGTAGGGGAAATGGTACGTCGTACAAGTACTGTGGGAGTGACGATCACCCTAGTGGTCACGTGACCCTATGTAATGGATTAATTACTAAATACTAAATAAGAAGCACTAATAAATCTGCATATTGACATAAAAATATGATAATAGAAAAATTTAAAAAAGATAATGTTTTGGACTAGCCAACATTGACATTTAGTTTATCCAGTTATGTTGTTAAGTGGGGCAGTTGTGTCAACTTTCCATACCTGTAACATGTTCACGTCATAGTTGGTTGGTTTACGGGTTTTACGCCTACATGAATCCGCCCTTACGGGTTTCATCTCATTGACGGAAGTCAATGTTCTGTCTGTCGAACTTTACAGTTCACGTCATAGGTTTTCTTTGCTTTTTATAACAGAATAAACTCTCATAATTTGCATAATGCTATTTATATCGTTTATTCAACGTACGTAATCATATACGTATTCACTTGTGTATTACGCCGAACATAAACATCAGTGGTGGTGGGTGGCTGGCTGGCTGGCTGGCTGGCTGGTCCGAATATTTTGGTTCTGCACAAAACTTCATTTCGCTTGATTAAATAATGTTCTAACTTTAAACATGCTTTGCTTGTCAAACAAGTTTCTGTTGGTTGCTTATCAAGTCAAACATTCGGTGTAATTGGTATTAGCATCAACTGAAGGGTTGGGGATAATTGTCTACTGTATGCTAATGCAGGATGATATGAGGAGACCTGTGTGAGTTTCTTTCTTTGTCTTTTGATATAGGAACAATGAACTAATTAAGCAAGGTCTGCTGAATTGCACTATATAAAACACCACGGAACTTTATATTTTCCCTTTTTAAAAGCTTAAAGTCTTCACTTTAGTGTGTTGTTGAACATCTATCGTTAAACTGCAGTTTTTTCTATCGCGTAGTCCAAAAATGACACACCTACCTTTTATTTATTTTAAACAGGTGATCATGCAGAATCCTACGTTGTAGTTAGGTCGTTAAGACCTAAAGGTAACACATTCAATGCTTCTACAATATATTTGAACTAAAACAAACAGTTTATATAGTCTACCCATGTAGCAGTCTACAACCAAACAGTATGCACTTAAAGTCAGTTGATTCAGAAGGAATGTAGCCGCTATAATTTAAATATATTTAGATAAACAGTTTGACATTTGAAGCGTTGACGATTTTTAATTCCACGACTACTAGCACGTTTACTTTCGAACAGACGTGGTAAGATATGTACAGTTGTCAGAAACATTAACTAGATATATCAGAACTGATACAATAGCTACACTCCTACCTAAGGGTCAATTAACTTGTGTCTGGAACCAGTCGGTTCCATTATAGTAATTACCGTCCGGTGAACGCCCGGGGTGGTCACGAGTGGTAATGATGGACACTGACCTATAACGGCGTAACAGACCGACAGTTAAATTACTGTCTAGTGATAGGTGCTTGTTATCATTTAGAAATGTACAAATAACCGTAATATATATTGGTTGGATTTAAATAAATTCCTATCGGAACAAAATGATATCACTATATTCACACTAACTATCCCAGAGAGGAAGTATTTGTTAATATAGAAATACAAAGCCTTATAATTATTGTAATACTTTTATGGTGGAATGATTTGGCGCACGGAGCCGACATTAACAATAAAAGACAGACAATAAGTGGGAACTACAACAAACAATAACATTATACATTGATTTGTATAACAGAGCATATTTGCAATCGTTGTAGATTAGGATCGTGTATTCGTGTCGATAGTGCAATTTTTCATAAGTCCCTAAAGAGTATTTTGATCATTTTAGATATTCTATCAGCAAAGTTCTCAATATCAAAGCTGTGAATAGTATCGGGATGACATTAATACGCTACGGCAATCCAGACACAATGACACGTACCTCGACAATATATTTACCGTCGTATGGCATTGCCACGATATAACCCGACCAAATGCAGTTGGCATTCATATAGGTTATGAATGCCATTGACCAATTGTTAATCTCATCATTATTTTGAGCGTCATAGTTGTTACATTGGATACCACTGACCCTCCCTTGGCGATGGCTGTTATAAGCATTGGACAAGCATACACGATACATACATTATTTGAACTAAAGGCTGAATACAAATTAGTGTAATTCGTTTTTTATGAGATGAACAAATTCCAAAAATGGTAAATATAAGTATTGAACTGCTTTCAATTGACATGCATAGGCAAAATGAATTATAACTGGACAAAGGCAAATTTAATGAAGCGCGCTCTGCAGTTCATTGTTTAAATATTGTTTATATTATAAAATCTAAACTAAAAAATAACTCGTATTCATTACAGTCAAGTTTAATATTTTGAAAATAAGCCGTTTAGACTTCGCATTGTAATAAAACAATAACAACAGAATACCAAAATGTCAACAACATCGTGTCAAACCGTAAATCGATAAAACCAGTGCAACATATGATTAAAGGGAAATTTTACATGAAGACCATTAAAAAGTTGACTAGAATATAAGGCCAGATTTTCAAGAAAAATAAAAATATTCTGCTAATCTGTCATGTCCTCAAACTTAGAACCGCAATAGTGTCAACGGAGCCATAATAATAACACTTTGACAACAATGTTGCAATAGACCTAGAACATTTTATTCCAGTGCGATCGTGATTATTATCTTCCCTTAACCTCTAACAAGGGTCCAACAGAAATGCATACATAATTAAATATTCCATTCAGCTGGATTGTAACCCCTTAAGTACTAAAGTGTATTTTCAATTAAATATTTTGTTTCTATCGAAAAATAAAATACGATTGTGTGCACTAACTTTTCACATCAAAAACCCTACGCTTATTGAAATATCACAAAAACATATATCCAAGCTTACTGTCACAGAAAAATATTTTGATCTTGTCAAAATTATAGATTTGTAAACAGTGATACACGCCTATACAGGGAATATGAATTTTGATGGCAATGTATTGCTTTTAAATCTGTATTTCTTTTATCCTCCGACCAAAATTTTCATCATTTAAAATCCATAAGAAACAATAACAAAATTTTGAATACAAACCTGCAGCAGAATCTTAGCAGAACGACGTTACATTTGAGTTCAGCAGCTCACGCTTGATGTTCGCAGCAAGTATTCATTTTGGAAGGGCTCCTGTTGGTGACATAATATGTGACGTTTCTCTTGACAGTAGTTACCCTTTGATCCACTCGCCATTTATGCAAAACTTGCTGAATAAGGAAGCCGCAAACTTTAAAAACTTGTTCCACCTCTTGATATAAATATATCCAGATAAATTCTACACATGTGACGGATTCAGTGGAGTATTGTTGAGGGACTTACAAAACAAGTGTAGATACATTGATACACTCAACTATGACATTTAATAATATACAGCACTGTGACGTCGGCTAATTGGTCTTAAATTGCCCGCGGTATATGTGGGTCGAGCTTGTCCTCTGAGCTGGAGTGCTGATCAGGCTATGAGAGACGGTTGACGTCCCGGTTCTGCGCTATATCGATTCTTGTATGACTCAGGTGACCAGATGTTACAGGGCTAATCCGTACTGGGGAAACAGAGCACAGCTTGAACAATACATAGGTACAGATATAGTTTCAGATAGGCAAGGTAAGTATTAAGCTATTCCGAGTGTGAATTTGTTTACTTTCCTGTAACAAACGCAAAAGTTAAATGCACTCATAAGTGACCTATACAATTGCAGCATTATTGTAAGAGGTAACCTTAAGGTCAGGATAAATCAGTCATTCTAGTAAAGGCAACGCATAGATCTTGGAAAAGCGAATAGCAAAGTAATGGAAATCCCCATATTTAAAGTAAACCACAGTCAATCAATCAGGGGTTCAAAAGATTTTCAACAACACACCAGATCAAAATTAGTTAACAAAGAGAAAAGACAGCTATTTGGTATGATATGCACGACGTACATGTACTCAGACTTAGGAACCAAGGAGACATCCAATCAAAACAACAACCTGACATCCACTAAACAAGATCCAAGCTTGGAGACTTAAACAAATCACATCCTCAAAACTATAACCAAGGGCGCGTCCAAACAAAGCGTAACCTTCAAACCTCACCACCCAATTGAAGGGGCACATTCGTTCTCCTGTTAAAGGAGATTTCTGTTGGAGGAAAGACGAACAGTGGTACAAATATATGGTTATAAACGACCATATTATCATATTAATATGTTTTTGTGATAAACACACCAAAAGCCAAAATTAAATATGCTTAGGATGAAATGATTGGGATATTTGACCTTCTAGTTGAAAACACATACTGTGATTTTCGAACTATTGACATTCATGAGGTTATTGAAACCGAGCAAAATCCTTCAATTTATCATTCAGATATATCGACGATTTGATCTCTTTAAATAAGAGGAAATTTATAAACAACGATGATCGTATATACCCTACTGATCTTAAAATCATGGATACTACATGCTCTATTTCAGCCGATATTTTCCATTAATACAAGGTAACCAACTTGGACGGCTTACTAATATACTGTACGATAAGTTGAACGATTTTGTTTTCCGGCCATGCACTTTCCCCTTTTTGATAGTACCATTACTGCTTTACCCAGAACGGACGTGAACAGGTATGGGTCACCTGAACGACTACTTGGGTTTTTCCCGTTTCATCCCACATTGAGAACCCCCGCACGCTAACATCCGGGTGAACAAGAGTGTTAATAAAACTTGTTTCATAATTGTTGGTTTTAAATTAAAGTTTATATTTATACACCACGGATAAGTCCGAAATTTACGAAATTGTCAAATGGTGCAATACATGTTTACTTTTGCTTTCTGTTTCGACTCCCTAAATGTTTTAAATTGGTATTGTTTGTAAATATGTACGACACAAGGTGGTTATCAGTTCCCCAGGTTAGCCGAGATCTTGTTTGCTTGAATTTATCCTGCCACGATTGACATGAAGAAACACACGCTTGTTTTGTATCCAAATATTGTGAAGAATCTTCGTTATAATGACTGATATGCACTTATTTTTACAATGTTTGGGAACACTTCAGACCTTTTCATTATACTGACCTTTATGTTGACTGTATTTATTTGCTGAAAACCATGATTTCTTAAACCTTGAAATATCGCATCGACCTGACTCCTTTAGACTCTTATATATCTTTCCTCATCTTAGAGCATACTTGTCTTATCTAGATGCCAGAAGTTATACTATGGACATGCCCCAGAAATGCACTTTGTACTCGTTGCTGTTATATATGAAGTTAACATCGTCAAAGGAAACCTATTCGCCATTAAATAGGACTTCATGTATATACAATATCGAGCGCTTTGCTATAGCTTAAAATCCTTAGTGCCATCGTTGGTACCGCCCAGGTTTAAATGTTTGCCATTCCGTTCTAATGAATACTCATCTTTTTCGTAATTCCTGGTTAAAAAGATTAATTGATTTGAAATTTAAAACTACGTAATATTTTTAAACGTTTCAATGTTGATATGGAGGAATATCGATAAAGAGATTTTATTAAACACGGAAGGCTATTTGAATTGATTCCTATTTGAGAGCTGTTTAAACAACGTAATGTCAAGCCACGATCAAATATAACAGTTACGTCCCGTACCCTAAAGCTGTCTATGCAACAACTGTTATTTAAATATGATACGACCATACGCTTATTTACATTTATCACGCTGATTGAAATAAGTATATATGTAATGGGAGGCGGTGTGTTCATGTGTCTGTCATCAGCTTCCTACGACGTTCTATCCGTGTCCGGATCAATCTAGGTTCAAACTGAACTTCTGTGGGGCGAGAGAATGACACTGACAGCACAAAGACTAAATAACAATGTAACATTTATTTACAGCAAATAAAAAATAGTTCTTTGCACATTTGGTAGCGTTGATGAGACGTAAATAATGACATTGTCATTTAGTGTAGTGGATATTTTACTTTGTTTATCGTTCGGCATCCATCCACTAACTGTTTTAATATGTGCTTATTTAGGCCGTATTTTAAGTGTAACTTCTGATAAGTTAGAAAAAGACTTCCAACCGTTATAGTTTTGACTGTCTTAAGGATTTATGTATAATGTTTGAGGAACTGTTCTAACTCTTAAACAAGTTATCTATGTTGAAGGCATACTTTTCGCCATTATGTAGGAATTAATGTACTGCCCTTGAAGCCCTTAGTTTATAATACAACACTAATCACTGTTCCATAGTGTTATTCCTAAGTGCTATCGCTGGTACCATCAAGTTTCAAACAGTGGAGTATCTCGTTTGAATAATTCCCTTCTTTCCGTAGCTCCTTGCCTGAAACGAATAAAAAAACAAATTTACAAGCATAATAACTTGTAATAATAATAATGTTGTGTAAGACTCGACATTTCTTCACTTTTCTTTAAATACTATGATTCATGTCTCATTAAATTATATGATTTTTTTAATATGTCCCTATGTTCCGTTTATATATATTAAAAATGGTTTTGATGAATAAATCTGAAAATCAAAGGGGACAGATATTAAGAATAAATTTGGAAAATCTACCGGCGAAAACGATATATAGATTTATAATATGAAACGCATTTCGAAAACGACGATACACATGCTTCGGAACGCCTAAGGCATTCATTTTCTTTTTTAGTCTTCAGTACCACTAAATGAGTCTTTAATATACCAATTAACCATATAATGCTGTTGTTGTTTACTTTATTTTACTATCCGCATGTTTATGATGATGTTTACCACATGTAACAGGTGATTCTTAATACATTTATGTAGTGACTATATACAGGAAAACTATAGATATCAGTTTGTATTCCTTTGTCCTCACATATCATACCATTGAGAAGATCTAAATAAACGGAAGAGCATATGAACCTATTACATTTTCAAACAGGTGCTTTATTACTCCTTATTTCTAGTGATTCCTTCATGGACTATCAGCCCCAATGAAGGCCATATTCCTGTAGGTGGATGTTTAAAAATTTCATTTTATTTTTTTTT
>JAUMHH010096203.1:0-21812 GCA_032359455.1 Chlamys rubida
TGCTTTCGTTACAATTACCGTTCAGTGTCGAGGTGAATAATTGTGATAAATATTCAACCAATGAACAAAATGTATTGGGTTTGGTGCAGGTTTCGTCTTACCGTCCAAGGTCACAGATTTATTCGATGTAGTTAAACATTCTAGTCACAGCCATGGTCATATAGAGACCGATACCTTGAGAGATACGACGATAAGAACGAGTTTGTAGGACAGAAATGAAAAGAGATCCAAAAGTTTCAATCCGAAAAGCATTTTTGGCCATATTGCTCTCACCAATATTTCCCAAAGTACACGATACAGAAGAAACCCCCTGATTCTGCAGGGATCATGTAGTAGTCGCCCCTTGTAACCCTGCAGTGAGATACATCACGTTTATTCATGTACCCTGAATCTGAACAGTTTACTGCACCATATGGTCATTTTGTCAATTGCATACTCGTTCAAAAGAATGAAAAACTCAGATTTGGAATTCCTAAAATTGATTAAAAAAAATAATATAGAATACAGCAAAAACGGTATTGTGCCTCTAAAACCGACGCTATGTCCCGGCTAAGGGACAGAACCTATTGCCTTCCTCACTTGGACAAATGTTAACACTAACGCCAAGAGTCAGGTGTTGCCAAGCAATGCTCTAAAGAACAAAACAGGATGTAAGAAAGTCGAGAGAAATATAAAGATTCAATATATTGCAATGTGTGCAGTAGATTTATTTGTCCTTACAAAAGCAAATCCCCATTTCCGCAGAGGTTCTCACATCAGTTGCCTCTTATAACATGCAGTCGGTACATACATGCACCGACAACATATATATATATATTTCTCAATCCCAGACCTGCAGGGGCGCGTCACACAGAACATAACCTGTTATTACGTCATTAACAAAACTCGCAGAAGACTTCTTTTTTTCCTTCAGAGGAGTGTCAGACAATGCATTTTACAACATTTTTTATCAACAAAATCAAAAATGTATCAGCATTTAATTAAGATGGGCAGAGTTTCGAACCATTTCTAATAATCCCAATCTATAATATACCTGATAGTGTAGTCAGGAGCTGTGCATCTAACAGAACAGTCCCTTCAATTAACATTGTGAGTGAGTTGAAAATACTTACGTTTTCCACATTTTATTTTTTACATATTATTCCCCTCTTAAAAAAATGACATTTGACTGCTTTGACATTAGATTTGAACCATGTTCTTACTCTGTAAGCCTATACTATGATTGAAGCACCTTCCTTTTGGACAACATCAGTGACAAACGAACATAACTACATGCAGTCCCAGAGGTCGGGAATCGAACCTCCGGTGTAAAAACTGTCCCAAAGCTACCAACAGACTGGGATACAAACTCGGTGGAGTGCTCTGGACGTAAAGACAGGCTTGATTGATGGAATAAATCAGACGTGAAGTATTCTACGATAAAAAAAGAGGCAAAGTAAAGTTATCCTAACTATGGTGTTGCATGACACTGCCTGCCTATTATATTTAAAAAAGAAACCCGGTAAAAATTTAGACTGGAATCCCTGTAGCTGTTACAGTACATGGGTGTATGTAGGCACCAGTAAAGTGGTAATGTCCCACTCTTGGGCTAAGCCGACATGACAGAGCTTTTTAGAACCGCAGCAGACAAGACGCCATCAGTTTTCATTAACGTCGTCCACCATTAGGTTTCCGACCGATAGCTAAGGTGCTCGGGTCAAAGTGCAATACATTTGACAGGTCATTTACAACGGTAACAAGCGATGTTCAAAGCGTAATCCTCTGTTAATCACTTATAAACAACGTCCAAAGGGCGGACGTTGAGGTACATTGAGCTAGGTCACGATTTGGGAATCCAGAACGGACCTTTTTGTCAGAGAGTTTGAGATGGACTTGCTTAATCGTGATGATATTTGAAAAGTTCATCTCGGGAAAGGGGAACCGGTTATGCGTGATCGAGACTCACTTGCTATCGGGATCACACTCGAACAGTTTTGGTCGCGCTGCTAGATTGGGGTTCGCTCATAGAAAATTGTTTGTGGACTTGCTACATAGATCCAATCTTCATTTGGCAACTGGACACCACATAGAAAAACGCATACAGGCGTTTTGGGTATAGCGCAATTCCACAAAGCTGAACTTATGCCAGCTCGAGGATTGTACGCTAATGGACACACATGGCCTTGGTTCGAATACGTGTTTCTTTGTTTGAAAACGCTTTTGGAAATAACCTTGCAGTAATCATTCGTGCAGTAACTATAGTTTAATCAACATACATGTGTGTCAATGCTAGAATGCGATGATCAGCCAATATATTTCTTTGATTACAATGTTAACCAATCAAGCATGTAAAGTGTTTGTGCATTTCCATGTGATGTAAAACATAGGAAATGGAAAATACTTACAAATGTCGATTATCTGATTTTTCTTTTTAACATAATATCCAGTATCACATGTGAACAAGACAAGGAGAACAGATGAGATACGCATTGCATGCCTGTATTATTGATACGGAGAACCTGAGGTAATTATGTGATCGATCTTAATATCTTTGTTTATTTGGACAGGCAACGTCACATAAATAGCTTATGATATCAATATCAATTTTCGCTACTCTTACATCGAGATCAATATGACAACCGCTACTATGCTTATCCCACGAGAGTTCCATGATGACAGTTAAAAGTAGGTTCTTTACAACGACGAGCTGAAACTGTTAATACAAATTCTTAAGTGTAGAACCGCATTAAGCTACAACCTCACAGCTTAGATCTCATAAGATATTCTACGCCACAGTTTGGATATGCAGACAGCACAAATACAGTTTAGTTTTGCAAACAATATACATCTTCACAATGAACACGTTGTCCAGTAAACAACATGTAGTCTGCAGAGCCAAACATCGGCCTAGTAAAAGACGAAACATTACAACCGAGTCATCCGAACAACATGTAGTCTCTAAAATCCAAAACGTACCCAGTATATTGAAAACAACATGTGATCACATGTAGTCTGTGGGCAACTTAGTCTTCCAAATTACATGTAGTCTCTAGGCAACTTAGTCTTCAAAATACATAATATTTCGTCTTTAGAGCCACACAACGGCCCAGTAAAGAACAAAGCGAATGCAATAGAAAAAGGTACAAGTTATTCTTGTTAAAATATATAAAGTAGCACAAAAGCTCGCTGTATAAACAATGCAATAAATAAGTTCAGTTCGGGTTTTTGAAAAGAAATAATCATATGTTTTAGCCTAGTATGTACATGCATGAACAAAACGAATCCCGTTAACCAACAGTGAAAAAATACTTAAATAAGTCATTTACGTCATCGCGAAATCTCAAAACTGCACCCGCTTCCTAATGTCACAAACAGTATGGAAGACTATTGGTAGCGGTACAGCTCTCTGTAGAGATATAAACATAGCAGTTTCTGCCTTACTTACCTTCCCCCCTGGACCTCAGTGCTACAACGCTTACACGTATATATCCCTGATATGCCTGTTCAGTAGGTATCTTTGAAATTCGGGATCGACTTCAATACAAAAAAGGAAAAAAATAATTTGTCTACGTTTTATTTTGCAATTCACAATACAGGGATTATAGCAGAGCGGGGTTTTGGATATACACACGTATGAAGGGATAGTTGGATTTTATGTACAAGCATGAAACTTGGCAAGTTTATAGATGATAGCAAGAAATAAAGGACGTGACTGGAAATTGTTAGTATTTGTAGCTCCAAACGCCATTTTGAAAACAAGCAAATGAAAATTGGAACAAAAGTGATGCACACATTAAGGTCAATTCAAGTTGCCTTTCAGTATTCTTGTCCAGATTGCTAATGCAACCATCAAGTATATCTTTTTGGTTACAACATTGCTAATGCAACCACCAAGTATATCTTTTTGGTTACAACATTGCTAATGCAACCATCAAGTATATCTTTTTGGTTACAACATTGCTAATGCAACCATCAAGTATATCTTTTTGGTTACAACATTGCTGAGTCCGCATATTTTAGCCTGATCTACGTATCATTGATGACATTTATGCTAACTTGAATCTTTATAGTAATATTATATGAAGAATATATGCTGCAATATTTAGTGAATTAGCATAATAAATCAGATTGTTCGGCATCACGACGAAAATATTAGGTCTGTAGATTTGTTCTTTCGTAAAAAATATGGGTATCCAAAATGACTCATAAAGAAACATATACATTTGTACTAAAGCAAACATTTAATAAGATGTCGCACTGTAGTGACAAGAAGCCAGCAAAACCTATTCTATCAGATGGTACATTTGCAGGCTGTTATCCCAAATGTTTAACAGTCTGCAGAAAGAACAGCTGTAACACCCACGACTACCTCGCGCCTGAACGTATCTTTGGCAAAGTGTCTTACGTATTTCGGAATCTTCAGTATTGTAATCAGGACAGAAACATAACAGAGGATGAGTAAGTGGCAATTCTATATACCTCTTCGGCAATTTGTTTTGACAATTTATATGTCCCGAATCAGACTAATATTAGTGTATTCCTTCAAAAAATATATAATGGATGAATAGTCTTTTTAGTTAATCTAAAAGTCATTTCTTGAGCTTTTCGCGTTCCTTGTATTTGACAAATTATAAAACTTCTAAGAAAATGGACAGTAGTTGATAGAGGACAGGTTAAATGTAGAAACATTGTTCTGAGGCGCCGAGATTACTGGTTCTGAGGCGCCTAGATTACTGGTTCTGAATTAAGCTGTACAAATGTACTACTTTCAACAAAAAACATGATGTTTAGTAGGAGTTAAGATGGGAAAGCTTAATTAGCGGCCAGTACATGTACACTTAGCCGGAGAATGGCTCCCTTGGAAGATTACAGGACGAATTTTCAAAGAGGTAGACAATGGATTGAATTTCAATCCAGTACATGTACACTTAGCCGGAGAATGGCTCCCTTGGAAGATTACAGGACGAATTTTCAAAGAGGTAGACAATGTCGCCACTCTGACTGTAACGTAAACCCTTTCCCTATATGTTTTTGATACTTATCAAGTTGGCGATTTTAACGCTACATGTAATTAAAATATACACTCATGGTTGCTATATAATAACAGTTGCCAATTGGTACGTGTAGGGTTGCAACGCTTACCATTTATAGTTGTCATTACCTGTATTTAACACTGTGTTGACTTATTCACTTAAACATTGTTTTAAGGGTTATCAAGTAGAAATAATACAATAGAATTGCCTTATTCAATGCATTACATATTCAGGTGTATAAAAAAGTAATGAAAAGCGCGTTCATATTTTAATGAAGTATTAAAAAAATCAGCTTAAAAGGCGCACGAAAAAGTAGGTAGGGGAATATACTACTTTATTGGTGAATAACAGACGTATGTGTTAACAAAATACCATAAAAACCTGACAAAGAAAATAAGACAATAGAAATAAATTAAATGAAAAAATATAATATCTTTTTTGAATTTCAATCTTAATTAAGTATTTATGATTAGGCAATACATGTCTGTGTATCGATACAATTAGCAAGTCAATCGCAGATCAATTAACAGGTGAACCTTCTTTGTTTCCCCTAGTTTTACGTTAACAAGCTGAGGGCTCTGATCCTATAACAGGCGTAGCTGTTTTTTGGGAGACACAGCCAGTTGTTAAATCAAATATTAACGATGATCACGTGATCAGTTCTCATGAAATGTAGAATTAAACCAATACATGGCTCCTTTTATGGACACGTCTTTTTATGTGAACGCAGTGATGAAGTTTTAATATCACAGATTTAGCCAATATATCGTTCGTAATGCCATCGCACATGCATGTAAGTTGTTCTTTTAACGGAATGTGCCATCACCTAAATTACCTTCAATAGAACATGTCAGGGTAATTTGCTGTTAACGGCGGTCTAATTTTATGTTACTACCGAGATACCCCTCACTTTATTCTTTATACCAGTATAAAGTATTTCAGGTAGGATTGGTCATGTTGTCCAAGAAGCACGTGTGACCTACCAGAAAGCCTTCAACCGACACTGCAGAAATTGTATGTTGACATGGTTACGTCACCGAGACTGTTTGTGACCAAGTGTCTACCTAGATTTAAGAGAGAAGACATCGTGAAATGTACCACAACCTACGACCAATAGCACCTGCATCTTACCAATAATGGGGATCCTAATTTTTTTTAATATTTTTAACATCATTTCAAATGTATGGAAGTTAATCCTCCGCCATTTGATTTTTTTCGCCAAATTTTGATTAATTTCAGAATAATAGGGATATTTCCCATCTTTGACACATTTTACAAAGACTATAAGGTCAGTGTTTAAGGAATATTATGGTGAGAAAAGACCCCTCTTTCTGTGAATCATGTCTGACCAGCATATGCCTAAAATTGCATGATAATGTTGCTTACTCGGCATAAATCGCCCAAACAGACTGATGTGACTGTCGCACAAACTATTAACTGTACCAACGTTTAAACATCCACCGTGACAACATCTCTATTTGGAATTCGAAATCCACTCTCGCTGTCTGGGTCACGCGAGATTTGATAGTAGGAATGTTGTTGGATTGCAAGGTCATGTTAGCTGTATCCACAGTATACATATCATGTTCCATGTATACCTACGTACGTCGTTTAGAGAAGATAATTTGATTGACACAGCGTTTTGTTACGCTGCTAATGGGGTGTATTCCCTACTTCCGATTGCTGATTGAATATACATACCGCTACATGTCGATAGAGCCAGTGTGTAGTCGATAGGTCATCAGGAACGGGCCATTTGAATGGTGTCCCTCCGTAATCGACGGTTGAAAACCACTTCTGCACTCAGAAAATAACAATCTAGACAATACATAGAAACGTCACAAATGGAAAAGTGTCAAACGTTTTAGAATTACCATGATTTGCCATGTAAAGTTGATTTTTCACTCTAAATAGAAAATAAAAAGTGTTAAATCAAATACCTTTCATATTAGGAAAAAAAGACAATTTCCGAATTTGAAATAAAATGTGACAGCCCGATGAGGTATGTTAGTTTCGTATTTGAGTTTGTGTACATATCTTGATTGACACCTATTGTTCTTAACATGTATGAAAACGGATTAATTGACAGCACGTGCCATTAACGTACATGTCATATTTACTACAAGTAGTAGACATAGGTGTCACGTAAGTGTACAATTAACACAAGCAAAATATTTCCATTGTTAATGGACATGCAAGTAAATAGCTGATGCATTAATTTGGAATTTGAAAAATATGAAAACCGTCTAAAAGTGTTACGTATAATTGAGTACAGGTAGACTAAATGGTATCCGTTTGTTACTGTGACCATGCATCAGAACACTATTTATTTGGATGTTGTAGCATATTAACTGGCAATCAACAAATGTGAATGACGACGTACACGGCCAAACATCAATACATACTCGCCAGGTGTTATCGATAGAAATAAAAGAGCAGAAAATAGCAAATATCCAACGTATTACATGTATAATAATGCTTAAGGCAATTGGATATACAAAGATGTATATTATATTTTCCAATGTCATTGATTTCATAGGATGTTGAATTGTTTCTGAAAGTCGAAATGTTTTGCTTTCTCGACAATTTTGGTATATTTATTTAGTCGTAGGGAAGGGACATCATAATTGTTTTTGTTTTTGTTTTGTTAATGTTTCATGTCAATGTAGATACATGTATGAGAGCTAGGTATGGGTATGTTGTATGATTGTGGGCTTTGGTTAGCTTTTGTAAACAGGGACATCAAAACCGAAATAGATCTGCTCCCCATTGCTACTCTAACTTGTCTCTCGTTTCTACCATTGCTTCCCCCTTCCGATGTTACATTTAGTACATGTAGTTGATTCGGTGCTGAAGAGCTTGCGCCGAATATCACGACTTTCGTGATATATGTCAACTGGTGACGTACAAACTTATAGCACATGGTTTCCAAAGATGCAGGTGGATAAAGACTGCGGACAAGTTTTGTGGTCGCCACCAAGATCCCGCAAAAAATATGCTATGTCTTTGAGTGATATGTAGGTTGATACATTTGTTATGCTTATTAGAGTGCCTTGTTATTTTCCTGTCACTACCCTAGTTCTCGCTGTGAGGACGTGACATTACCTTGATTCGACTTTGATTGATGTGGCGGGTATGATCGATGAAGCGGCAGACGCTTATCCTTCCGGAACACCTGTGTTATTATATTTGTATTTTCCTAGGGTTGTCATGCAAATTTTTTTTTTTTAATATTTTGCCTTAGTTTTATTGACTTTGAGTTCGAATAATGGTTTTGTTGACACTTTGGTATTCTTTTGTTGTTTTTGTCCAGTGGTGTGTTTTATAGTCCTTCGGATTACCGCCCACTTTGTACACTGTTAAGGTTTTCCTCTATTTTGATGGCGTAATATTTTAGTGTTGTGACCTTTTATCGTCGAACATTGTCAGCTGATGTGAGGACGTAAAAGCTTTACTTGACAACAGACAGATTCCTTTATTGGTACAAAGTACTTCTGTTCTTCCATCGACCTCGTATAGGCCGAGTGTACGAAACAGGTCCGTGGTGACCTTTCAGAACGGCAGTGCAGACAGTCCCTAACTATCAAGATCAATCATATTTTAAACTGAAATCATCCCGTCACATTCGCCGAAATAATTTCGTTTTAATTACTGCCTCATTACCATTCGTCTTCGTTTAAAGTGATTTATGCTATTGTTCAAAAGTCTATTTTGTTTTCTGTTTCTGAAATCGATGTATCTTCCTGGAAGCAACGTGGCGTTCACGCGTGTAGGATGATCTATGGCAGTCATTTCCTTGTAATGTGTGTGTACTTTAGTTCCTTGACCAAATACAGAAAACGAACCAAATTCAGGTTAGATAGGACAGTATCTAATGTTTAGGTTCAAGGAAAACCAAATAACCTGGCAGGAATAATTAGTGTAATTGAAAACAATTATGCAGCGCCAGAGTATTGAGGTGAGTTTAGTTCGCATTGACCTTAACCCGGAGATGAATTCGCGCGTTCGTGTCCAATTTTATACCCTACTAGTTTATCTCTAAGCTACAATGGCCGCCGCGTCTGTCGCATAAGGCGGTGTCGTTGTCCGGAGATATACTGAGTGTCAATTTACCTCAAACAAAGTAAATAATGTGCACTTACATTTGATAGAACACGCTAGGTCTGCAGAAATTGATATAAATGGTAGGGTTTTGTCGGTCGATCTGTTCCTCGCTCCCACATCGTTCTCCTCAGGCGAACCGCATCAGACGGCAGGTTCAAGCCGAGTCGACCCATCGCAATTATCCGCCAAGCAACAACTTCTTATAGATCGACAACACGTGGATGTCAGTACAATTAATTTCTGATCTAATACGAAGATTGTCGGACTGTTATACGAGCCGGAGCTATAGTTACAGAAATGTATAACCCGATGTGTTTTATAGATGTATCTTGTTGTTATGAGGCACAGTAGGGAAATGTTTGTCGGATTAAGACGATAGTTGTCAGGTCTATGAAAGTCTGTTTCGGACCATATGCACACAAGTCCGTCCCCTCGCGGTAAACCTTGTTTGACAGTTCTGGCTGGTCCTATTATATTATTTTCAACTAAGGCTAATAATACTGGTACTGACTGAGTCTGGTAATATATCAACAATACTAAAGTCCAGCATATATGTGTGATAACATTTTCAGTCAGGTATACTGCTAACAGAGGGACTAGGTATGCGTGGTTATTATGTATATTACATGTATATATACGTAAGAGTACTAAAGTTCTAGGTGATAACTAGTATAGTCTGGTTAAATGCTGTAACAGTGGGGCTAGGTCTGGAGGGTAACTATAACAACCTATACTAACTTGGTGTTAACTGTTATAGTCTGGGTAAATGTTAACAGTGGGGCTAGGTCTGGGTGTAACTATAACAACCTATATTAACAATAGATTAGTACTTGGTGTTACCTGTTATAGTCTGGGTAAAAGGTGAACAATGGGGCTAGGTTTGGTGGTAACTATAACAACCTATATTACTGGTAGAGTCTGGTTACGTTAAGTCTTGAGTGATAACCGTTACAGTCTCGTTCACCGTATGGTTAGACCTGTGTGTTAACTGTTTGTATCTGGTAGTATGTTAACAGAGGGGTAAGTCCTGATTGACAACTGTTCAAGTCTCGTAAAATGCTATCAGTGGGGCTTCATTGTAGTTCTGGGTGGTTACGTTAAGTCCTGAGTAATGACCATTCATTCGCGTACTCTGTGTGGTTAGACCTGGGTGTTAACTGTTTCATCTGGTAGTGTGTTAACAGAGGGGTTAGTCCTGGGTGACAACTGTTCAAGTCTCGTAAAATGCTATCAGCGGGGCTACATTGTAGTTCTGGGTGATTACGTTGAGTCCTGTATGATAACCGTTCATTAGCGTCGCTGTAGGGTTAGACCTGGGTGTTAACTGTTTTATCTGGTAAGTATAACATGCTAACAGTGGAGTTAGTCCTGTGCGATGTCTGTTTCACTCTGGTAAATATATACAACAAACATCTATACCATGAGCTTTAGTCCTGTGAAATGACTGCTACGACTTAATCAAAATGGACATTAGATTAATTTTGACAGAGTTCATCTTGATATTCAACGTTACATGTAAAGAAATTCGTTCATAAACTGATGATACGTGAGGTCTATGAACGATGCATTCAAACGGTTGGTGCCTCATCCATAGACCTCTCGACGGAACTTTAAACAAAATCCCATGACGCAGCATTTACATATCACATAGGATTCCAACCCGCTAAGCGATGTATATAGAATATATTACTGACACCAAACAGGAAGTGTCATATACTCGATCCCGTCACAGCCACAATATCCGGCGTAAATTATCGTCTCACAAATACAAAAACACAAGTCAATATCCTCTTTAGGTTTTCACACACATAAAAAGCTAACATTGCAGCAGAAGTTTGCGGGATGCAGATGTATAAGTGACTTTAATTGGATGGCGTTCCTTTCCTTCTTCCATTATCGACTGTAGAATGTGACAATTCGATCACATCATACAATTGTTGTCAAATTTGAACGCATCTTGTAAGACGACCGAGCACTTGGTATCGATTTCACAGCCCTGCTAGATCCCCTATAGTGTAATGTCCCGCAGTCTCCTCTCGTGTTTGGAACGCCGCATGCTCGCGAGTTTTATCCGTCATGAAAATGAAACGAAGAAAAAAACTAGAATGTCTTGAAGGGGCAACACCATTTTCAAAGTTTCGCTGCCAAGATAGAGTCGTCCCTTTAGACTAACCCCGCCTCGTCCCTATGACGGTGGTAACGAAGGAGCGTTTTACTGTTATATCCCGTCAGTACCAAATGGTCGGCGGTTGTTCTGCCGGAGGTCTGTGATATGCGGGAAAATGCTTAGATAAACAGGATTTCTCTTGAATAATTAGGATACTGAATAGGTTACTAGGTTTTGCTTCCAAAGTGTACATTAAAGATGCACTACTCTCAGACGGTGGCTTGTTGTTTGCCAAACATTGTATACGGCACTACGTGTATTGGGGGCGCAGTCAGTCGTTACGTTATCATGTGTACTGTAAATGTGACTGGTTTTGTACATCGGTTATTTAATCTTATAAGTGTAGGTACAGCACTGTTAATCCATGTGCTACATTTAGAAAATTATTTTTACTAATGCACACATTTCAGAGAGTACTAAAATAGTAAGATTTTTTCTTTCTGCAAAACTTAGTTACACAAACTTAAAAGCTGGTTTTGGTATATATGTTTTAAATGCTTTAATGGTCTTTAAGTACAGCGCAAATTGGATCTTGTTTCCCATTCTCGTCCTTTTTGAAAATAACAAACCAATTGTATTGAATTTGATTGCATTTCTGTCACCCATATACATGTATTGATAGCATTGCAGGCTACGCAACGATTTAGCAATAAATGGATGGTTGGCGTTGGCCTCCGATCATCCTTAAGTTTAGAGGTCACGGTGTTGACCTTGATAAAGGTCAATAATGTATGGTATTATCAAGGAAATATCGGAAAGATATCCTGTTCATTTTTGACCTTGTAGTCCCTAAAAAGAGTTGTCAAATGGTGTTAGCAATCGTGTAATCAATTACTACATGTGTTATTAAGAAATATGGCTATTCCTGTCATTTTTATGTGATAATCAAAGTGTATGAATTAATAACAAAAATGAAGATATCCAAGACATTTGGGCGTTGATCAAGGTGTTAAGATAAAGTAACATTGATTCCCTGTTGTTTTGTATTCCTTGTTCTTGTATGATGACGCTGTGGTATATTTGACTCTGCACCTGTATACTGACGCTGTGATACTTGTATGCTGACGCTGTGGTATATTTGACACTGTACTTATATGCTGACGCTGTGGTAGTTTTGACACTGTACTTGTATGCGCTGACGCTGTGGTATTTTAGACTCGGTAGTTGTATGCTGACGCTGTGGTATTTTAGACTAGGTAGTTGTATGCTGACGCTGTGGTATTTGTATGATGATGCTGTGGTAGTTTTGACTCTGCACTTGTATGCTGACGCTGTGGTAGTTTTACTCTGTTGTTGTATGCTGAAGCTGTGGTATCATACATGTATCTTTTGACAATACGTTATTCTGGACATTGCATTATGATATTTTTTGTTTTGGCTTCTGTTTGATCGTTGGTTTTACTTTCTTTCCATTGATTGACTATTGATCCGTTCAGTCGTCTCAGATCGTTGGTGGACGACTAATTTGCCTTGGTTTGTCGTGACAATGTAAATTACCCTACCTGCAGGAAACCCTACTCGGCCGGAACACCTCCATTTGTCTCCGGATATTTGTTTGAATCGACTTGAAGTTCCGGATTTGTGACGATTAGATGTGCTATTGGTCATCAGAGGGTCCAGTAATTAAGTGTCCTTGCTGACCGTTATGATACGGACACGTGTAGGGTGTGATTGACCACACAGGACCGGTCGTATATGTCCAGTTCATTGGCAATGCCATCGATCAATGATCAGGGCGATTGTCAAAACAGAGATTAATACTTTTATCTTGTTTCTAAAAATAGCAAATACTAGGGATTATCAGACGGTCAAGGTGGTCTAACGTGAGATGAGGGGCGATTGATGGATTACAGTGTCGTAAAACTGATGTTAAATATAAATAAAAAAGCATACCTTTAGTTTTACAATAAAAGGCAAAAAAGGACAAATTCGTTTTGAATAATTTATCAAAACACAAGTTAATGATTTAGCTTTTGTTGGGATCCATGACGTTTGTTTTAGTTTTTTGTTGTCTTTCATTGCCTATGCTCTTTTAATTCTGATCTCGCCTGTGTTTGTGATTTTGGCTTTTGAAGCCTAATACATTCGTCTTCTATTGTCATATTCTAGTTTGGATGACTTGATATCGTAAGCATGATTGGGAGACATTTTTCAGAGAACTTCATTGTTTGATTATACCCATTTCTCCGCTACAAAACAATTCAATAAATGTTTCTAGAAATGTTTCTGTTTTTGACTGCCTGGTATTCATTAGTCTCATTAGACCAATCACAGCCGGTCAACGAACTGACGTTAGCGTTCTAAGGTTTATAAGTCCCTGATTAATGCTTTTTCTTGGAGAACTTGTCTTGGTTTTTGTGAGAGAAGCTTTCTTTGAGAGCTCTTCTGGGTCTTCGTTTGTAATACATTTTAGGAGGACCTCTCTGCAATGTCGGTGATTGCCATACTTTAATCACGTTTAGTGCTGATGTGCTTCCTAGAAGTAATGGGAATGGTTTAGAAATAGAACAATGAAACGTGTTCTTATAGCACGGTCATTGTTCTCTCCTGTTTCTGAATCTTGTAGAAATTATCTTGTTACTGATTCCCAGAGAGGATATTTTGAAATTTTATTACCAAATTGGCATGTTTTAGGTTGGTTGTTTATTCATTTAAAAGGACTCGTTGACAATTTGATAGCAAACGCTTAGCTATTTGATGCGTATACATGCAACTATTGCCTCATAGATGATCATTAGTCGCCATTTTATTTTTGAAAGCCCTGTAAATGTGTCTTTACTATATTATATGTTTCAGTAACTTAAGCTTTATATACTGTAGCATGGTTTTGGGGTAATGCATAACTTCGAGGAAAAAACTGGTGACATTGGTGTCATTCGAAAAGTAGAAACAGGGGGTTTCCCACTGGTATACTTCGATTCATTTCTGTTTGTATCAGAACTATTGGCTTGTTTCCTGAAAGGTATCCGTCATGAACTGCGCATTGATTGGCCGTCCCAGGAAGTTAGGCACACCTGTTTAGACGGCCGTAATCGTCTGTCTGAGATAGGTCCTATTAAATAATTCACCAGCAACGCCCGAATATTATACAAAATCATGGCATTCTCTTGTGTCCGGCGGAATAAAACACCACGTAAGAACAAATGGATATACAGTTGTGCATGGTCTGTTTTTGTCTAACGACAGTGGGTCTCTATATGTTTTACCGTAAATATAAATAGAATTTTTGTTCAACTTCAGATTAATAACGTTACAAATATATGAAAGAGAAAAATAGCTCATGTAGCATAACCACACAGTTTTAAATCTTTGATACACCATCAAAATTGATATAATTTAAAAATATGTGTGTTGTAGAGGAGGGATTTGTTCCGGGACTTCATTGTGACTAAACGTCGGAATCTTTAAAATTATACTCAAACGTTTGAGAAAAAAAAAATCAAAAGTGTTCAATTGTCGAGATCTTATTTTATTACCGTGATCCTGGTACGTGTTGTACGTGTCCGTGGTTTATTTACGCAGTAGATGAGAAGTAGATTAGCATGGTATAGTAGACCCGACATAGTTTGTATGTAGGCCCTTCCTCAATTTGTTCTGAAGTTTCAAAATCTAGGATGAAAATGACAAGTGAAACCATGATTGCATCGTTAACAATGTTCTAACGCAGTTTTGCCTGTCTCCCTGTACACCGATTGCGAAGGCAGCATGCTATTCTAGAACTTTAAAGACAGTTCAATAACACCATACAACTACTAAGTTGCTATCATGTAATATACACGAGCAGTCTGTCCCATTTATTTAGGTTTCTCTTATTCTGTACATTTGTGGCTATCTTTCAAAAGGTCGATTTTTAATTATGGCAATATTTTAATTGGTGAGGAGGTTCAATGAAATATTCTGAGAAATATTCAGATTCAACCAGGATTTTCATGGCGGAAGTCATCGATGAAGCAGAAGACGCCTACTCCTCCAGAACTTCTCGGCTCGTATTCATGAAACCGTTCTCATGCTCAAGCATAAATTCTTAGCTCAAACCAACTTTCTTGGATCTCGCTTAAATCATGGCAAAAAATCAGAAAGTAAAATGTAAACATTTAAAACAGTATTTGTCTTTCTGCAAATCATAGACAAAATAAGATTTTTTTTTAATATTTAACGGAAACCAGAAATTCAGCTTGAGCACAAAATCCATACTTGAGCATGAGATTGGTTTCATGAACATAGGCCTTTGTTTTATTCATCTTGTATCATTTCAAGGACGTCCATGTTAATCCATCTTTTGTTCATTACTTAAGTTAATTACTTATTTTTTCTGATTTGTTTATTTTTGTTCATTAAACTCAAATTAGCCTAAATATTCTATGACTACTAATTTCGTTCTTTTCGTGAATGTGTTTCTATGCAGAAAACTAAGAGAGGGAGTAAGCGAATATCTGCTAATAATGTTCAGACTGATTTGCTGGACGCAAACGCCAAAACGTTTACTATCGTGTTTTTGTAAATTACAATGTATTTTGTACATTATCGTTATGCATTTCCTTTAATGCTTTGTTCAGTTCCAAATTTTTTCCAATTATCATCTGATTTGTTCTTTGCTTGTTGACACTGCGGATTAAGAGTGCAGTAAAAAGAGACAAGGGGAATATTTAGATACCTTTTCTGTCTCTTATTTTGGTAGCAGGCGTATTCGTCCCACGGTCCGAGCTTGAATACAGCGTTGAAATCGTTTTGTAGGGTAACTGGTATACAAGATTCAAGATTCAAGATTTGTATTAACACTCAGACACATATTATGTGTTACACGAGGAAATAAAGTTGCAGATATGGAAAATGAAGTACAATATACATATTTGTATACACATGTATAACTGAAAGAATGGACAGTTCAATTTAGAACCGATACGGTATAGTAACATGATATGGCATACAATGGAAATTACAAAGCAAACATAAATAAACATACATATAATTCCCAAGTTATTTAACTATTAACAGTTATACATATGCATCATTCACAAAAGAGGAGCCATTTTGGTTAGGAAAATAGATAAACCTGTCAGAACTCGTTGATTGCATAATGATAAAAGACCTTTAAACTTGTAAATATTTGGGTTTGTACAATAATAACGAGGAATATGTTTGTTACGTAAGGTGGATATAATTATATTATTGCATTCAAATAGATAATGAAATTCATCCCCGCTATGACGCCGAACAGCGAGTAACCCGTGCACGTGTCCGTTGATCGCTAAGTGTCGAACTGTGAAGGGGTTCCTTTGTCTTTTTGTGCTTCAATTAAATCCGCTGACATCATTAAAGAAACAAGCAGAAGAAAATACTTACTATCATCGGATAATATGTTAACATTATACGGAGATGTATAAAATCAATCTCAAAATTCCTACAAATGGGATCATTACAGATACTAGATGAAAGCATTTCCAATAAGCAATGCATTGCTTGTGAAACGTGCCATCTAATATTATTCCCTGTACAAATTATTTATAGCTTAATATGATGTACACGTTTGTGAGAGCTGATGGTTAGGTACTCTGCACTCTAAGCCGTTCGTCTCTGTGAGATGTTCGCTTGGTTGCATACAAAATTCGGTTAAGTCCATGTCTGCCTAGTTCATCAAATGGGGTTCCAGATGAGACGAATGAAACTACGTGAAATTGGATTAAACTTTAGAGACCATTTTTTAAAGTAGAAAATTATATTGAACAACACATACGTAATAATAATACCTAGTAAATCCGGTTTGAAAGTTGTAAAGTGTAACTGTCGATTGCTTCGAATCGTCCAGCTGAAATCTCCCTGAAGTTTAGGAAATATATTTCCTTTAGTACCAGAGAGAATCCTACTGTATATTCTCCTCTGTGATAAAGAAAACAATCACATGTCTTACGATTCCCCCTTGGTTTGGAAAGGCTTGTTTTTCGACTGTCACCTCGGTTTGGAAAAATTGTTTTTTTCTTCCACGATATATTTTGTTTCAACTCAACGGTGAGCTGCTGTCAGTCATAGGCAAAGTAACTTAATTTTGGGTTGTGAGAAGCATTCTTAAAGTTACATATCCAATACATTTCAACTACTTCAGAAGCTGTTTTTTATATTTGAATTTGTAAGCAGATGGTGGAAGGAAATAAAAGTGGCAAGTACCTTCTTAGTAGAAAGGAGACGTGTATGGCTTATCATCACACTGCTAGCTATACGTACAGCATTGATGCAACCGCTAATAGAAAAGGGAAAACGATAGTTTCCCTAGTCTTTAACTTCAGATTAAGATTGATTAAATGACACACTGTGATGCAATGAAAAGAATTTCGAGAACTAATTACTTTTTAATAATACTCCAGAACTTTCTACTAAAACAATACAAACACATGTATCGGGCTCCGAACATACATCTTTGCGATGAAGCCATTTGTCCCCAATCATGTATGTTGGTAAAACGAATCACTGATAAAGCAATCGGGACCCCAGCGATGTATATTTTTGTATTTTTGTATACTATGACACTGGTGAAGCCATCGCAGTCCCATATGTACATGTACAACTTTATATATGTTTGTATACTATGACACTGGTGAAGCCATCAGGGCCCCAACTATTTATGTTAGTAACCTATGGCACTGATAAAGCCATCGCGGCCCCAACACTGTATATTTTTGAACTGTGACACTGGTGAGGCCATAAGGGCCCCAATTATATATGTTAGTAACCTATGGCACTGATAAAGTCATCGCGGCCCCAACAATGTATATTTTTGAACTGTGACACTGGTGTAGCAATCAGGGCCCCATCTATATATGTTTATAAAATCTGGCACTGGCGAGGCCATCATGGCCCCCAACTATGTATGTTAGTAATATATGGCACTGATAAAGCCATCGCGGCCCCAACAATGTATATTTGTGAACTGTGACACTTGTGAAGCCATCAGTGCCCCAACTATGCTTGTTTGTAAAATCTGTAGAGTATGACACTGAGGAAGTCATTGAACCCCAGCAATGGGCGTTCATTAAGTGGGACAATGTATAGAAGCAGGCGATTTCCAAACCTTAATTGATTCCGAGTAGTGACACGGTGATGCATGAATATTGTATATGTCAAATCTCGTGGTCTTTACATACTTTGATATTATATTAATGAACACTAAGATCCCCATCCCTTAGAGCGCCTTTGCGAGAACACTTCGATCTAGATCAGTAAAAGGCTATTTAAGAACCCATAGATGGCGTCAATATCATTATATATATGAATATAAACTAGGAAACAATGAAGAAACAACAGTGGAATATAGACTGAGTCTTTGTAATTAACCCTGAAAATAATGGTCGCTGACGGTTCCGATTACTGGACTCTGTGAAGCACCAATAAGGTACTAATTCCAATGAACCTATGTAAAATATGTAACAGGTTCCCAAAACATACACAACCCTCTACTCTACATGATTGTGGTCTGATACTTTGATGTAAAATTCTGACGGAAATGTACAATTTTTATAACGACGGCAACGTCAGTTTGTTCACTTCCGAACAATGATGCAGTAAATATATGTAAGATAACTATTTGAATGGTTGAAAGACAAATTTACATACATCTACATTAATGATGTTTACATTTTTGTTTCATGTAAAGTTCATTGTACATTGAAGTCCATGGTATGTTTTACATCACGAGAGCACTAGATAAGGAAATAAAATCACAAATCAGAAATCAATCTTTGGACGTAGATGTGATCACGTGATGTACTGGCCTCTCCATGGCGATATAGACGGGCTTAAACACACTGTGTTTCCACGCTAATTAGTCCAAGAATCAATGTCGGCAAACCAAAAGCGCCAAAGTCAGAATGGCTCCCCACCTTCATTAATTCCACACAAGTCTTGCATAATTTATTTCTGATACAAAAATACAACATAAAAAATACAACACAACTCAATATTTCGTGTTTATTGGAACACTTCAGTGATAAAAGAAGGAACCTTTTAGATTAAAACTAAAGTTGAATCCGGACCTTAGACACTTGTTTGTGTCCATCTGGACAGTTAACTGATATGACCGTTATAGATTTGTTACAGTATTTTGGTGTTAAGGGGAAATAAATCAATGTCCAGTGACAAGGCTATGCAAATGTCACGTGTTCTGGTCTCGGACTTCATGCCACACATGTACATGTATCATATAGAAAATAAAACCGAATAGAAAACACAAGTACAACAAATCAAGAGTTCCCTTTGATTATAGTAGTGACAGACTCAAAACTGAAGAATGAATATCCTAAAGAAGATTAGCCTTTTTTTTTATCAATGACTAAAATGTAATAGTTAATGGAAGATGAAAACCTTGAATCCAGAAGAACTGTCACACTTGAAAGCATCATAAAAACGTCTACCAAGTTAAGATTACACGCACAAATGTATAGTACATTGCCGTATGTAAACGCAGTAAATGGGGGATCAGGGATATTACTATAAAGAAAGGGAAGGTTCACTATCGGGAAACCGAAATCGTGACGCTTATTGTACAATTAAGATGAAACCGTTTGTGTTGGTAATATTGTAAATATAGATTGAGGTATGTTGCTGATATACAAGAATATTCAATATCCTTGCATTCAAGTTAAGGAGGGTAGTGATCATTACTTTTTCTTTTTTTTTCTTTTTCTTATTTAAAGACATCGTCGATATACTTGAAAGTGATATCAACAATGCATTTTCTTGTTAAGATAGTAGTATTGCCGTATACAAACCTTTATTTAATGTAGGCATCGTTATTCGAGAAAAATAAATTGTAGCCGCTGCAAATCCAACGCTGTTTTTCTACGTCGTATCCCGACCCGGTTTTTCGATGCTATGTACTTTTCGGAGACATATATAGATTTTTCTGTTTTGATTTCGTTACGAAGCTGAAGTGTCCCCTGAATTTATTGTGTTTTTTATTGTATTGAAATGTCTTGTTTTTATTACATTGCACTGCATACTAGGAGTTATGTTTTTTTCTGTTCCTTTTCTACAACCACAGGTAACAATTACTGACATTATATCCCGACTGCTGTGAATAAAAATCAAATTAAAAATATAAACACGCGTAAAGCTCTAGATTTATGTGTGTTGATTGAAAACAGGTTGCTGGGAAGTGAAACCTAGAATCTTCTATTGATTGAAATCTTGACTTCCTTCAAGCCTTGTCATCGATATTATCAGGAGGTAGGAAAATATCTTAAACGATAATTTAAAACTTGGAAATGATACATATATCCATCACCATTAGCGTCGACAATTTCTGAGTTCTAAGAAACCCGCATTGGTTGAACACCTTCTTTCCCATTTTTATTCAAACTATCTACAGTAGGAAATCCACAGCTGTTGTTTCCAAGAGTAGAGACATTAATATTACACCATGCTTTTCTATCTAATTTCTGTTTAATGCCTAATTTAGTGATACACGTAAACCGCATTTTCAGGTGAATTATTACATTTTGATCAGAGCTTACTTCTGCAAGACGAAATAACTCCTTACACATACGTAGAAGCCTACTGAATGAGAGGTGATTCACGCCTGAATGCTCCCACGGAGCCCACAAGGTACTGAAGGATTTCAGGCGAGTTAGTTCATCCAAAGAGAAATGTAGATAGATGTTTCGATCCGTTCGAAGTGGTTAGCGTCCGCAAAGAAAACATCATACGGTTGATTACTCTAAACAGCTATTGGCGTTTGATGAGGTCATTGTGGCTATTTATGAATACGGCAGTGTTTATATTAACCACCAAAGCAAAAAATCCCGACTATTTTTGTACGCTGAATAAATTTCGTTTTCGTATTTTTTCATACAGCAGTTGGTTTTGGATGAGGAATTTATTGACATGCATATACCTTTAGAAATAGACACCGTTTTTAATTATAGTCTTTCAAAACCAACACGATCCAAACAATACTCTAAAAATTAATAACAGAAATTCTCCATTGATTCCTACAAGTAACAAAAAACTTTAAATAAGAACAAAAAGAAATTACCTATTTATTTTTTCAACCGTCTGCTTGCTTGACTATCAGGTGCCATGGGCAACAAATGGAGGCCGACTTCCAACGCATAATGTGTAAAATTACCCACTCAGCAGAGCAAGTCAATGTTTCTGTCTGTTAAATGTATATGGCGTTTTGTCACCCTCTTTTAACACTAACTAGAAAACCCCAAGACTTTAAATACAATTATCATGTATACTGACATAATGTATTCGGCGTTAAGCCAATTATTCTAGCACGCGCGTTCTGTAAAGGTAATCCTTTTGACACAACAACAGTTTTCAATACACACGGCCTTACAACATCAGTCGTCAGTTCACTGGTCTTTTGTTTTACTATTAGTTGTCAGTACACTGGGCTGTTGTTACACTGTCAGTTGTCAGTACACTGGGCTGTTGTTACACTATCAGTTGTCAATACACTGGGCTGTTGTTACACTGTCAGTTGTCAGTACATTGGCTGTTGTTACACTGTCAGTTGTCATTACACTGGGCTG
>JAUMHH010096314.1:0-21808 GCA_032359455.1 Chlamys rubida
CACAAACCAATGACGTAACAATCAATACCTGCTCACAAGAGAAGATAACTCTGCAATACGCAAAGACGGAATAGAGTACATCCCGGTTAATCTTGAATACCTTTGGTACGATGCTGTAGCTTACAATAAAGATGAAGTTATTTTTTTGTGTTTTTATTTAAATATAAATAAGCAGGAGCCGGTTGTACAAATTCTGATTTGGTTAACGAATTATTTACGCAAATCATTAAAATTTGTTTCTCGAGATCTCTCAAAAGTTTTTACAAATATTTCTTGTTTTAGTTTTCAATTTCATAAATTTAGAAGATATACTAATTACTTATATTTCGTTAAGTCTATGAAACTCTGAACGACCTGGCCCTTCAATATACTGTATAGAGATTCTGTCAATCAATTATTCTACAGAACCAAAGAGATATATTTATAACGATCGACTTCAAAACTAGCAGCTGTCACCCCTCACAGCACACAAGGTTTGGTAAGATTCTGTAGGAAGCCATAAGTAACGCTGAAAATTAAATAAAAATAGATTAACAGGAAAAGACAACACAAAACATTAAGATAAAACGACCGACATTTGTAAATGTAAACTTTATTTATTTAAGAACAATTATGAAACAAGTTATTTCAACTTATATAAATCAATCTTGTTGGCCCGGATGTTAGCGCGCGAGGGGACTTAATGTGTGAGGAAACCGGAGTACCCGGAGAAACCCCACGTGGTCCGGCAGTTGAACCCATACCTTTTCACGTAAATAACCTAATATTTTGAAAACTTCAATGATTCTTTTTTAATTACTTTGAGTCTTTTGTTTCATCACTTACAAAGCAACAAAAGGGCGGTGTTTACAAGGTATACTACAAATAATGTTACACAGCATTACACACGCTTACACCGTAATTAAAAATACAAACAGTGTCACATGTTTGGAGAGTGCAATTATGGATATTTATAATAATTGTGTTCCTCTCGAATTTGCAATGAAGTTCGCTACTTCTCCTGTACTTTTCACAATCAGCAGTCTTATCAATTTAAAAATAATAGGTTTTTTAATGAAGTAAGTTTTCAAAATGTTTGCTCGCAAATCAGAATAACATGGGTATAGGAATAACAACTGAAAACCCCTGTGAAGTGTGAAAACGGCTACAACAGGTAGTTTTGAAGTTGGTCGTTATATCTTTTTTTGGTTTATTCTTACATAGTGGACATTAACATTATTTTGTTTAGTTCCTTTGGTATATATAGAAAACATTTACAAGCACAATAAAGAAAATGTGTTGTATTCACTGTAATATAAAATCATAAACAACCGCGTGTGTAGTTAAATTGCAGGTTGTAGTAAGCAAGACAGGTCAAACAACGAAACAAACGAGAGTCGAGGTCTCTTGGTGATTGATCATTTAAAGACGGTTGCAAAGGTATCCTTCGATATTAATATGAAAGAATTAAAGTATCATTAACTTTTTCATTTTTTGAGAATGAAAAGCATCCAATAGTATATACCTGTTTAGATTTGTTTTTGTATGTATCATAATGACAACATAAAACTTAGTACGAAAGAAAGTTATTTTGAATATTATTTTCTCATAAGTATTTATGCAGACTTCGTTTTCACGCTGATATCACCTTTATCCGCCGACCCTGTATCACTTTTGCTTACTCATACCATTATCGCAGTAAAACATGATAATATTTTACATTATAACATTGACTTGTGATTACTGTTATCACTTTTATCAGCTTCAGTATAAAATTGCGATGAAACAATTAGACATGAAACAACTTGGCCGAAAACCATGGTCCTTTATCTAACATATCATGCTTGCATAATCCTCATGTCGTATATAGCACCATGTTATAAATCCAACAAAGTATTTTGGCTTTAATTGTCATATTTTTATATCATACAATGTGTATAGATGTGATGAATGATACTGGAGAGTAATGCTTAATAGCCATCACTTTATATTACACATAATTATCATTGCCATGTACCGTAGTCAATCTATATTTTCTAGTATTACAATAAAAGACGTAATATAATTGTAACTTTTTAAATATAATAGAGTTACCTCCCCTTTTCAGTTCTCATATTTGCTACAAGGCCATTTTTACTGTTAATCTTTTTTTCCATTTTTATTCTCGAAATGATTCTTTGACGTATCTGTATTTTTTATCATTTTAAGTAAGGATTCCTTGAGCGTTGAACATAACAATATGTCCAAAATGAAAACTGACGCTAGGTACTGTTATCAGTATCACATGGCTATGAGTGATCAAGTGTATACTAAGATTTACGTTATAATCCCGATGGAAATGTTTGATTGATTGTAACGAACGCGACATGACAATATTGTAATAGGAAGCCGATGAAAGTATTTGCTATTATCATTTATTTTTTAAATTAAAAGTATATAAGGACATTTTTGTAAAAGTGTTTTCATGATTTTTTTTTCATATGTTTTTTATAATTCATTTACATGATGACGTCATAATATTTTGAATCATAGTGAATGTAAATGAATGTGTAATGTTTGATGTTATATGTTGTCTAAGTAGAGTGTCGTGTTTAAAACACCTCATTTCTATCCACAATGTCCCTAAAGAGAAAAGAATATTTTATATTTATATTCTCTGTTTGCAAGCATTTTGTCTAAGTCTTTTATTTGAGAGTGGTTCACCTTCATATTTTAATTATATCCATATCTGAATGACAAACAGGAAGTGTTTTAAGTGTTATTGGTGACTTAAGCGTGTGAATAATTCAATACCTGATGAAAGGTTTTGCTTGAAAGCATAAAAATAGAGCCTACCGTATATTCACCTTTGTCATGAACTTGTCAAACAATGTTGATGGTTAGGTAATAATGCCAGTTTATCTGTTTGATTGATATATAACAATGATAATTAGTCAGTGTTGCTAGTTTTATAAATTGCCATTTAATCAGTGTTGATGGTTGTATAACGATGTTAATTAATCAATGTTCATGCTTTTATGACAATGCCAAACAATGTTGATCGTTAAGTAATAATGCCAGTGTATCTCTGTTGGTGGTAACAATGCCAATTAGTAAGTGTTGATTGATACATAACAATTCTAATGTATTAATATTGGTGGTTACATAGACTGTCTGCATTGTCCATACTACTGCTATTAAGTATTGTTGATAGATATATATGCTCTGAATGATACGTTTGTGTAACACATTTTTCGCTTAATAGTCAAACTATTTCACTTAATATGAAGCACTTGTATGATAGAAAAAACATCTTTATAGTCATGACGACACCAAATATAATATCATTATATTTTAATATACTTAAATTGTTGGCTCCATAAATGACGATAGAGAGAATATGACTGCAAGGAATATATATCTTGTATGTTGGAATTGACGGTTTGATCGTTGACGACACCGAACCTACTTGACGCTCTAGCTAACATGATTGAATTAGCGATCCCACCTTTGACGGTACCACCACAGATGAACTCAGTCCGTCATGACTGTCTAGTATGCTTGACCTGACGGCCCATATAATGACTACCAAGTCTTAACGCTTTGGTTTGAATTCAAGTCAAACCATTGACAACCAAATCCTGCATGACCTTGCGGTATGATTTAAGTGACGCTTAATGTATATGATCCCCAAGGTTGCTTACTGTATTATAGTATTTCGTGATGTGTATATGTGTCGTATGAATGGTGCGTCAGTATGCATAGTATATTACTGTATCTTGTACGTCTTTTTATGATGATTGTCTATTATAATGTACATGATTTGTATTTTATTTTCTGATAACTTTATGCATGCATAATGATGCTCCGACCTAAAGTATGTATTACAATTAATGAGGTCCCATGTTTGCATATTGATACATACATCCCCGTAATATTGCACTACTGTATTTGATTATAAATAGCCCATAATTTGAATGTATTCCTCGGCTGATCTGCTTGTGCCCACAATGTTAATGGGTGGATTGGCAACTACGCGTTTTTTGTAAATATGCAGGGTATCTAATACTTATCGCAAAACTAGTTCATATGCTTGGAGAAATGAGAAATTCTGTATAATTTGTTATTGCCAATATTGTAATAAATGAAATAGATTACTCTGGTTAGTTATCGAATGTTTCATGTCGACTTAGTTAGGCTATACACGGATAACCTTTAATTTGCACCCCACAACATTATTAGATGTAGCAAACAAATTTTTACCCAGCATGCATACAACTTGCCATTCACGTACATATGTATAAACTGTATATGTAGAATGTAAAAGATGAGTAATCCAAAGGGCATGACGTCACATTTGTTTACTTACAGAAAAAAATAGCAATGATCGGGTCCTCGACGGGAACTTCATACCGGTGGTTATTATCATGTAAATCATTTTGCCTGCATTTTAATGCTTTAAACGATACAAATAATCTTAAACATTGATTTCATTCTGGAAAATTAAAAAGATATTCAAGCATATACCAAATGAAAATTAATAACTGCAGTGACAACACCAGATTTTAATTGGTTCAATCATCAAACTCTAAGATAGTTTACGCTGTTCATATTTTGAGACTTATCGTCAAAATATTGAAATATCGAAAATGAAAAAAAAAGAATATTTCAGCTTTTTAGACTTTTTAAAAATAAATACAATAAGTATAACATTTTTGATGATTTTGCGTTTTTCAATTTAAAACAAACTATAACTGTTTAAAAAAAATTCATCTTTTCTTTTTTTTTATCAAAGTATCGAAATCTAAAACCGGTTTAACTTTTAACATATTTGAATGTTTTAGAATGTCTGTAAGTGAAGAAAATCGCAATTTTACATTTGACAAGATCGTATGAATCTTGAAGTCTCTGATTTATTGCTTTTTCGTTTTTTTATATAACACTGATGTTTCAACCCATAGATCAGTAATTAGGATGCTGTCAATTTTATAACGTGTACCACTGTTATCGGAGTTACCTCCCCTGATCCTTGCTTATAGTACTGCAATAGATGGACAGATGTTGGTAACAGAAAAAACCCACCTGAAATCCCTTAGATATTAATATAGATTATATACATTCAAGTAAATACTTTTTGTGATGTAAACTTAACTGCACATTAGTTACATTATTAATATATATACAGCTTATTATAAGCAATATTGAAATAGTGACAGCGAATAGAGACGTGTGTTACCTTAACCCATTCATCAATCATACATATTCGCAATAGTAACTGTTTATCGTTCCATCCATGCTTTATATGTTCTTATGATATGTAAAGTCTTTCAAAGACGACAAAATTGTATTAAGATGGGTTTTTTAACATTGTTAGTAGCGGTACTAATTTTCGGAACTATTTCATCGAAACATATTGCAATATTGCTAAGATATATGTCTTCCATTATCTTTTGTAATAATTTGTCGGAGCAGGTTTGAAAGAAAATGACAAACAAACAAAAAATCCATGAATCAAGCAATCATCAACCCAAAGAAAATCAATATCAAGTAAAAGAAAACAAATCAGTAAAAGAAAAAAATTCAAACTAAAACTACAAGAACATGCGTACCAAATGTACTAATGTGTGATACCTGTATGTAGCTACAGTCATTACATTGGCCAGGCTCTCGGGATTAGCCCCTCATTAGGGATTGGATGGTCAGCACCCTTATGTCACATCCTTATTTTAATATCGGAAGTTCACACACAATGATGAGGACCATTCGATCCTAGTCCGAATTATTCTGACGTTTTATCGACTTTTTTTTCGGTCAAAAGTCGATAAAACGTCAGAATAATTCGGACTAATTCGATCCCTGATGACGGGCTAAGCCCGAAAGCTTAGACATAGAGTGACTTGCTATCTATTTGTTATGTTCCCGGTATGAACCTTGTGATATACGTTTCTATTTGTGTATCTTACTTGTACTTGGTGCAAAAATATATTAGCATGATTGAATGTCATTATTTTTATAATATTTGATTATTACATTGAAAATATCATTGTTGCTAAATACCAGTATATTTATATGTCTGTTGTACAGCCTCTGAATAAAATTACCTTCAAATGAAAATGTTGTTATCAACTTATAACATTAAGAACAATAACACTGTGTTTTTCAAATGAAAATTGGACGATTTTTCTTTATACAGTGTATCGTTATATTTATCAGGAATTAATCATGTCGTGCCGCCAGCATCAAATTTTGACTGAAGTTTCCGAAATGATTCCGATCGTCATTTGCGGCCTGGCAGAAATTATAGCAATAAGAAACACGAAAGAAATCCTGTCAAAATGGCTGTTCCATATTTGGTAAAACAATTTTTTTGAAATGTACATTACATCATGAATTCAAAAAAAAACAAAAAAACAAAAACAAAAAAACAAACAAAAAAGTGTTCTACGTTTGATTCCTGGTTGAAATGCCACTCCCTATTGATGATGGTAGAAACATACATACTCCCTATTGCTGATGGTAGAAACATACATTTGCGTACAAACAGCAAAGTTGCCTAACCCCGCGTACCATCGAAATATGACTGTTCCATCTACATGCGTCTTTACCGTCAACACGTGTCTGTACATTCTACAAGTGGCTGCACCCTCTATAGTCTGTAACTTCGATAACACCGTTAGGACTGTATTTTGTGTTTAATTTGTAGGATAACTATTTTTAGATAAAAGAAACTAAGAAATATACAGCGACAGAAATTTTCTGCTGTTTTTTTTAACAATCTTTTAAGCAAATTGCACGAGATACCTCAGAGCGTAATTATGTTTGATTACTCTTTAGTAAATTATATTAAACTGACATTTAAGGATGTCGAATATTGAACATAAGAAAAATGTATTACAAATCAAATTATAACTTCAGAATACAACTCACAGAATTTCGATGATAGATCTGATTTCCTGAAAATCACAATATTTCCTCAAACATGATTTTGAATATGCATCACAAGATACGTAATATGCATCATCAGAATCAACCTACAGATACTAGGCAAGATGATTTTTTTTATATAAATCACACAAGTTTAACACTTTAAATAATTTAGTACATACAATTTTGTGTCAAGATTTAGAATACAAACGGCAAGTTTTATTATTTATATATCACACGATTTAGCATTTTAATCACTAGATGTTTAAATATTATTAATGTTTTATACGTGATATTCTGCTAAGACATAATGGCACGTAATATACCGACGAACCAGAAAAACAATACACATTGTCGTTCTTCAAATAAAACTTGTTTAATTTACGTCACACAAACACATCAACAACTACAAATAAATAAACACAACAAAACTACAAATATTACCAACAATCACGCACTTCGTCAGCTTCCTGTATTTGTAGAAGAAAGGGTCCAGGTTAATATGCAATACACATGATTTAGTTCATACGTACAGAAGGATATATTAAAATGTCGCACTATCTTAAGTACAGTATTCGTCTTCAAATTTCTCTAAACAGAAAAAAAAAATATTCTTGTGAATGACAAACAACTTTCTGTACTCTCAACACTGCTTCGCATTTCTTTTAAACGTCTGACGTTTTTCATTAATTCAGACTGAAATGATTGCTATCCCAAATTCTTATTTATTTAACGGAGTTCCTAATATATACTGTATAAAGTGTCTGACATGGACGTGTACATATCACTAGAGATAACATGCAGACAGAGGCGTTCAAACATACACTGACCACCCGACGACGTAAACGTATGCTTTAGTCGGCTTTCGTATGTTTTTGGAACTTTGTCCATTCATCGTTCTGTATATCCATGTCATTGCCGTCATTGGCTTTAACCTCCTCTTCCTCTTTCTCCTCCTCATCTTCTTCTTCATCTTCATCTTCATCTTCATCTTCCTCTTCAACATCTTCGTATTCTTCTTCTTCGTCTTGTTCTAATCGCGCGCGCAGTTTCAATCGCTTCCGTTCCCGTCTTGCAGCATCTCTTCGTTGTTTCCGGCCATTACGTATCTGTTGAACAAGCAGGTAGAAGGTTCCCACGACGAAGCCAATTGATAAAATTACTTGCACGATGTCTATATACCATTGTGACCACGTCTTCGGTACGATTTCCAAAAGCTCCAGATCAAAGGTAACGTAGGCATTCTCTGAAAAAACATGAAACAAGAAAAGATTAAACGGAAAAGGTTTTGATCAAACCCACATTCAATGTTGGTCTCTGGGATAAAGCCTCTTTATCCAAAAAGTTAGCTATCGCGTCCATCTCAAGTTCTGTTTGAATTCCAGCTCTGCAGTCAGTTATTGACTGTTACAACTGACGTTTCAGACACGTGCACATGTCCGATACCTTCCCGGGATAAGCAGCGATATTTTCAGAGTACCAATGTTTTCTAGTTCACACAAAAAATAAGACACACACATACACATGAATACAGTTCACTTGTATTTTCACCTGTCCAATGACAAGTCGGTACGCATACGTAACATGTACTCAGTAGATACTAGTATTTTTATCTGTATATATTTTGTAAAGTAAGGGAGATAACTCTGCAGAGTAAACGTCGGTCTACCGCGACGCGTAAATTACCCCCGCGCGTATAGTTTTGACCTTCAAATCGCGTAATTTTCACCCAGCTTAAATAACCACGTTTACAGTAATTTGGTTCACTAATTAAAACAGTGAATAATTCATTTTTATCTCATTAGGGAATAAATATATTATTTTGATATTGATCACTCAAGATAACTACAAGGTTGTTTCAAAATAATATACATGAAGGCAATACCTATAGTGAATACAGGCCAAAAAGGTTAACAAGTCCATTCTCAGGGTCAGGATAAAAACACATCTACATTTAAGTGTTTAGAAGTAAAGACGACGACCCAAAGGAAAAGTATGAAAGGAATCAATGAAACCGAGGTAAAGCTACGTCACGAACCGTTTTTTTCCCTTGAGGACTCCCTTCCACTGCACTATGGTATTTCCTATACACAGTAACCTCCCCTTAATTTCCGTTCTACCAATTATAGGCGGATTGGTCGAGTGGTCAACACTCCGGCCTTCCACGCAGGCGACCGAGGTTCGATCCCCGAAGTCGTCGCACGCATGGATATTCAGATAAAGTGTTTTTCTCCTTACCACACAACTCCAACAACTCAGGTGGAGTATAAATTGGTCTGGGGTGGATGTTGCGGTATCTGGGATGTGAGGTGGCACTATAAATGATACAAACAGAACACATTACATCTCCATCACACACGCAGGCATAAACACATAGGGAGATATCAGCCAGGTGGCTTAAGACTAGCAGTTAGTGCCTGATAAGGCAGCTCCTGCGAAATCTTCAAAATTTGTATTGATTTATGTATATGCTAATTGTATTAATTGTATATCGATGTACTGTAAAGCGCTTTAGAGTGGCTTATGTTAGCTAGATAGGGCGCTATATCAAATGCTGTATATTATTATTATTATTAACAGCAGATGCGGGCTAGTACACTTCCGTTGACTAGTCAGTTTTACCAGTTACAACGATAATATAACAATCTGAAGTCCAGAGTTTGAACCAGGTCTTGCCCTGCTCAAGCGTTATGCTAAGAGCACTGTTGTAAATGAGTTATTGATTTTCTTTTAATTAATTTTTATTGTTTTTCATAAAAGTCCCGTCAGGTATGGCTATCTTTTCAGAAATGCTTTATCAAGGCTACAGTCATGCAAAAAATGTTTCCAGTACTTAGTTACAGTTTTTGGCAGTGGAACGGGGATCGTTAAGGGATGGTATGGTAGATCGTGTCTAAACAACTTGCTTTGTCATTGGCTCAGATTCTACTACTGTATATTAGTATTACTTAATTTATCAATAGTATGATATAAATGGTTTCTTAATAACAAATAACAGAGGGGCAAGTGTTCGTCAAATGAAATTGAAACAGTGGACGAAACAAATCTGAACGCATAATTACAGTTAAAGTCTCTGTCAATTGTACAAATATACTCTAACAAAACAAGCAGACCTGGATGCTTCCTACAATCATCTGCATAGTATGCTGCATATACACAGAGGAAGCATCAAGTGGTGGGGAAATTTACTGAAAAGATGTTCTAAACAGGGAGTGAATTATTCTGAATGATTAAATGTACATGCAGATATTTGTGGGTTCAACGAACTTGTGATTGGAGAGAGAATTCTTCCCGTGGCATTATTTGCAGGGTATCATGGAAATCACAAGACTAGCGGGTGGAGAACCACATCAACATTTAGGACAACATTCTGCAGCCCTTACTGAGATCAGTTGGGGGGCTTCAGACTAATCTGGTGATTCAGTCATGTGACCCAGGAATTATCCCCAAGTCATGTGACCCAGGGATTATCCCCAAGTCATGTGACTGAATCAGTCACATAGGCTGGCGGTAGGTGGCAGCGCCCTCGGTCTTGGTTCAAGTCTTGACTGGTGGCCACAATGTAGATGGCCTCTTTATTCCTGTCTGAGGAATGATTAGTCATGCATAATTAGTTGAAGTTAAGAATATCCAACAACTTATATACTTGGCCATCCGGCTCCAATTTAGTTACTGAAATTATGATGATATTGGGTTAATTATGTATAGTTTTCTCTGTATTACCAGATTTTAAAGGTGCAAACATCTGTATGTGTGTATTGCATTCATCTTTTAAGATACTAGGTAGAATACACTGCTGGAAGATGTTTTAGTCCCCTAGGTTTGCTATAACCCTGATGAACACAGTTACCCCGATTTAGTAGTTTCCTGGTTGATAATATACACACATTTTACAGATTATTTATTTGAAATTTACCTAAGTTAAGGGGTTGTACGCACTTTTCCCTTTGTTTCAACATAAGTTCAGACAATTGATTATTTCCAGCTATTCGGTCCCTAGCAACACCGATGATTCCTAGAAAAACGTAACAGCTGTATAATGTTGGGAAGTGCAGGTTTTGCCAAACTGTTTCGATTTTCAAATTTTGCAATGACCTGTGTGTGTGTTACGTTTATCTTTTCTTTTTTTCCCTTTTTTTTTCTTTTTGTGTGTTGACGCTTTCGGTACATTTTGTTCAATTTCAATGCTATTTTCTATTTCTATTTCAGGACACATCATACTTACAGGTGAAAAAAAAACAATTGATGACGATCATATTAAACAGTCACTGTTTGCCCTTCACAGGTAAAACCCACATTTGCCCAGGTTTTATTTCGTCCTTTACATGAATGTACTACACTTGTATATATGGTATTATGTGTACTAAATATATTCTGTGATGATACTGCAAAAAAGGCAATGTAAACTCCAACGATAATGCAATAGTATAAAGTAATTTTTATCAAAATGCTTGTGTTAAAAAAATAGCATGCATGAAAACACGTTGACACATTAGAAGATATTACAATTAATTATTAATCTCCTTAGTCATAAACACTGTGTCTCTGGAGTAATATTGATTTACTTTTTAATCCTCTTTTCATTACAGATACAGAAAAAAAATGTAAGTGTGAATTTTGCAGTATTAGTTCACTTGGGAATAAAAACTGATTATTTTGTTATTGGTCTATTTAGATGTCTCAGATGTTGTCTATACCTAAAGCGAATAAAGTACGGGAAGGTTGATATTTCTTCGTTGACAAATAAAAAGGCTCACCAGACAACAAGGTCAGGCAAACAAACACATCATAATGCATTTGCATAGAATTAACATTAATGACAACGATGGTATGTTTGTAGTTTTGTACTAATCACAAAGGTACTTTGCTTTACCAATTAAGTGTTGATTTACTACTGTTTGGTGATGTACCTTTAACTTATGATTACAATGTTAAAGTATTTATAGCTACTCCAAATTGTATCAAATAAACAAGAAGATTTACAAGCAATTATAATTTAACTACATTTATATATCATGTAAACTAAACCACTCATATAACCGGGTAAAACTCCATCAGTTACTTTCTTTATCCCTTATAACATATTCTATCTTTCTTTCTAAACAGTTTCTTATGTACATATTCAGGCTATCACTGCAAAGTTATACATGTATTATCATATATTTTGTTATGAACGATGAGAAGGACGATGTTTAAGCACAAAAGTACTTCTTTCCCAATCATCAGAATGAATTGTCTTTTGTAATTGTACTTGTTGATTGACACGAACAATATATGGTTAAAACTAAGGTGGTATGTATGAGACGAATCAACAGAACTTAGACCGAGCAGGTTTACGTACCATTTTCTTATTAAGGATCCGCGTATCACTGCACAAAATACAACCATGCATTTATAACTTATTTTTCCAGCATGACTATAGCTTTGATAAATCATTTTTAAAGAGAAAAATATATCTTTTGGGAATTTTATGAAAATATATTCTTGTTCTGAGTGTAAAATATTCTGCGAGGCCAGACCGATATTCGAACCCTAGACTTCAGATTGCTACACAATCGTCGGAACCGATTGAGATACCTGGACACCGGAAGTGTACGAGCCCAATCCGTGCTTTAGTTATATCCAAACGGAAGTTAAAGGGAGGTCACTGTGTATAGCAAAACACACAGTGCGGTGGGACAGGATGTTATGGTAAACAATCTGCCGTAACTTCAAATAATTACATGATCGCAAAACCGGCGTCATCACATTTATTGTAAAGCTTAGACCCTGCTTGTAATGCTGTGAGCAAAGATCGAGAAAAGCAGCTGATGTAAGGAGATTGTAGGGTTCCTTTATTAAGATTGAGGTAATATTTAGGATCGACGTTATAAACAAATGTCATGTTATTCATCAGAAATTTAAATGAAAGAGGCCTGTCACGGTTTTTGTTACAACATGAAAACAAAAACAAGTCTGCAAGAAGACAGCCCAGCTCGTTCCCATAAGATCATACATTCCACCATTAAACTCAACAAAGAACTCAATTATTTTTTTTACAAAATTTCATCCTTGATTCATTTTACTTCGGCCTCTATCCTGTTCCAAAGAGTTGGTATGTTGAGTCCTAGTTCCATTGAAATATCAATATTTCTCATGATCTCTCCTAACCATTTTATACTGTCAATGTGGTTAGGGGGTGTTTTCTTGTTCTTAGATGTTGTCATAGTGCCACGTTAATGACTATAAAGAAATATTGCAATCAGCACCTGATTTATTAATGCACTTTCCTGGAAAGTTTTTTCATTCCGGATTTTGATGCATTACCTAATAACATATCAATTCAAACTATCAAATTTATGTGTTAAATTTTTTATCAGAAATACAAAAATTCCTTTTCAGAATTTGCAGGCGATCAATTTGAACTTCAAGGTAGGCATTCTCTGTGTCTGTATCAATTGTTGAAATGTCAATCAATCAATTTTATCTGAATACATTATTATTGTTATGCTGGTGGAACTGATTTGTATTATGTTTTGAGATTATATTCAAGATAACTCACCTCGGATGTTATTGAAAATGGACAATGTAAAGTGATACAAAAACTCAGTAATTGACACAAACATAATAAAAATATTAATGCTATGTTCTTGATTAGCTGTCTCAAGCTTCACAACGTCATTATCCAAACAATTGAAACTTCAAAATATTATTATCAACATAAATAATACATCAATGTACTTGATTAAATCTTTATATGATATAATAATTATAATTTTAAATCGTAGATCTAGTAAAGGTTAATATGGTTATATGGAAATATAGTGTAAAGCTAACCATACTGGCGATGCTTGATGGAACTGTTCTGTTTCTCTTTCCCTTATCTCATTTAAGCGGTAATCTATTATTTCATGACTAACCTCCGATAATGCTGCAAAACTATTTCTACTCAAAATCTTGAACAGTATTCTGTGTTATGGTTTGAAAAACTTTACTTTCACAAAAGTAGTTTCTGAATTGGTTATGAACAGTGATAAAGGCGAAACGTATTTTTTTGTTTGTTTTTTGTTTAATTTAATCCATTTTAAATGTCTATTTTCTTGTTTAAATAAGATGTTTTTGTATCCCATCTCTTGGTTATTTATTTTGGAAAAGAGATGTATTTAATCGTAGTAACAATTGTTGCTGTTAAACTGACCAACGAAAAACAATGCAACTGTATCGATAGTTGTAACTACGATTTTATCTGTCTCGGGCTGAGCATAACCCATATACAATAAACAAGAATAAATTTAACAACAATCAGCTTTATTGCAAAAAAAAAACAATCATCACATTATCAATAAGACGTATTATGAAAAGAATATAATTTAAAATGATTTTCAAGCAATAACAAAAAACAACAACCATCCGTCTTTTCGTTGTTTTCCCTCAAGTTATCATGCAAGACTCGATAACAAAGACGATTCACGATTAGAGGGATATTTCAGGAATAATAACGCTAACAAGATATCCCGATCACAAGCGGATATCGCAATACCAATATGGGATTTTTGAAACAATTAATAGAACGAAATCAAAGATATCTCAAGTACAATGAGTTATACCCATAGCAAGGATATACTTTTGATCCTTTGCGATTTCAAAGAGTTATCAAGACCAGAAATAGATTTAGATTTTATCTGGGTATAAGTTTAAAAAAAAGTGATCTAGATATCAGGACGGTGTTATGATAACAAAACTTAACAAGATAACAGAGAGCATGGTATGATAACAAATTAATTTCATCTATATACTACTTTATACCACCTACCGGTAGCATGATAAATTAATTATCACTGGTTGTCAGTATGAGAAAAAGTTGAGAACGACTTGAGAAGAACTTGAGAAAAACTTGAGAACGGATTTTCCCACTCCCCAGCACTTTTCTCGTTTTCACGTTTTCTCAAAAAAAGTCCGTCTGCTCGCGCCAGATGAGGTCCGAAACCGGAAATAGTGTCCACAAAAACGTGATCCGCACAAGAAAAAAGTCCGTCATAAACATTTCAATATAAAGTTACGGAAAAATATTGGAAAACCCAATGACGATAGGATTGTATTAAACATATTTTTTCCACGTAGTTTTAAGGTTAGTTGTATTCCTCCGCGCAAAACTTCTATTTGTTTACGTTTGTCAAGGCGATCGTTGACCATTGAGCTTAGAAGTCATTTGGAAAACATGGTGTTAAGTTGAGTTTTTTGAATGGAGAAATATATAAGGTAGTAGTATATAGATGATCAATAGTTTATCAAACAGTATTTTCAGTGTTTGTCGTTCGAACAATTTTCTTATCGCTCGCACATAGATACAATCTCGAGTCAACCTGCGGTAGCCTCTCGATTTTATCCACGTGCTCGCGATGAGAAAATTGTTTTCACGACAAACCCTGAATATACAGTGTGATACTGTAATCTATCAATATCAAGATAACAGAGATATAACATTATACGCAAAGTGACCACGATAACAAGAATATTAATACCGGTTTAACAAGGCCATTATAGCGAGGAAATGCAACAACAAAATATTACTACATTCTTGTAAATACAGGTACATGAACTCACAAATGACACATTTGATGATATCTAAAATGACATATTTAATGACCTCATAAATTACATATTTAATGACCTCAGAAATGACATAATCAACGACCACAGAAATGACACATTAAATAAACTCAAAAATACCCCAAATAATTTGTTAACAGAAATGTTTTTGAAATTTGAAAGTCTCGAATATGAAACATTTGCTGAAGAAATTATGTCTGTGAGGATCTCTGAAGAAAAATCATTTGATGAATTCAAAAATAACCCATTTGATAATTTCAGAAAGAAATTATTGTTAGATCACATAAGTAAATTACCTTTTGATCAGGAATCTCTAAAAATACATCAAAGTTGAGATTCAACAAACATTAAAAGGAATGTAATACTTAAGATCTAATAACGGTCTATAATAGTGTTCTTGCTAACCCAGTCCTTTCTCTATCATTACCAATGTATGTTGGTTACATGAAAACTTATTCAAATAAAAGAAAATATAAAACTTAAAAAAAAACAATTGTTAGATCACATAAGTAAATTACTTTTAGATTTCTGAAATTAAAGAAAAAGACTAAAATTGTATAAGAAATGAAATACTTTATAGCCTCAAAATGAAAAAAATGGATGATCTCAGAAGTCAAACATTGAATTTCGCAATAAATAAAACGCTTTAAGTATGTCAAAATGTATCTAATACATTCTAGTCCTACTTGAGTCAGAAACAAACCTTGCTACGTATGTTCATATTTCGGTAAACAGTCTATGGAATGTCAGGACAAGGTCATGTCAAGGAAGTGGGGTCAAAATAAATGTGTGCAAAAGCAATAATAATTAAAAGAGTATGCATGTGGTTAAACAATTGTCAATGGATATCAAACTGTAAAATACTTATCTTTTGTCTAGCAGGGGGTTGTATTTAAAGATTTAAAGTAAATGCCATCAGCAAAACTAATAAGGACACTTTTATGGCAATGACACAAGCAGTTTAAAATGTACATCAAATATAAATGAGATGCTAAAACAAACAGTTAAAAATCTACGTCAAATATATATGAGATGATTAAAACATATGAGAGACTACTTTGATACTACAGGCGATAATATCGGGTGAAACATGATTTTATCCTCTTTGATCATTCCGAGATATGCCAAAGATTATCTTTATATATAGATATGATTCATAAATCTAACCAAATATATGTTTTAACATTATAATATTTTACAAATTAATAGACCTGTTTACAGCTTCGTGTTTTAATGGTCTGGAACAGGAACTGAACCTTCCTAAAACACTTAAAAGGGGATTATTGATGAAATCGTTCTCGTATCTCTCAATCAACCATTTATCGGAACGGAACGAAAAAGTACGGAATGAGCCAGGTGTTCAAAAACAACATTCAAATCATCGCGCGTTATGCCAGTGTTAAGGAAAGTATGTATGTGCACGTGCAGCACAGATCACCCGTCCATATACCAGTCACCGCCGTCTCACTCTGACTTAACCTTTCGATGGTAACACACAGTGAACCGTCGAGAGCAAGATCCAGTCACTCCTTATTCTGATGTTCCTGGTAAGTATTTATGTGTGTAAGTATTAGATAAAATAATTCTAAACATACTAATCATTCGTCATATTTTATCATTGTTTATCTATTATTTCATAGTGATTATGTATGCTTATATATATTTCATATGTTTATTTGTCAACGACAGTGAATAAATATCCTCTCATATAACTGGAACGGCGTTTGGAGTTGATTAATTTAGAACCTACGCTTTACATGTAACAATAGTATGACGTCACGTCAACAATGTATCAACGTCACGTCAACAACGCATTGAGTCTGTAACGTTAACATTGTAGTATGTATATGATAAGGTCAACAGGGTAAGAGAAGAAGAATCAATCATCCCCATGAGGTAGATGTGCAAGCCTCGTGTTTGTTAACTTAAGATATTTCCCCTGGGGTTGAGCCTTCCCAAAGGGGGTGGAAGGTTCTATTAGTGTTATGCTAGGATTCCAATGGTGAGCATGACCCAGTCATAACAATTTTATGACGTCAGGCCAATAAAACAATGACCTCATGTCATTAATGCATTAAGCCTGTGACGTCAACATTCAATTATATATATATGACAGGGATAAAATGGTAAGAGAAAAAGAACTGTTAATCCCCTGGAGGTAAAATTATCATCCCAATCCTTGGAGAAACATTCTCTCCAATTAAGATCCTCCTACTTTATTTCCGAAGTGGTAACCGATTCAACTTGTCTCTCGAAGAGATGTTTTTGTCCGTCTGTCAAGGGTAAGAGAAAAATAATCTCGGATGGGCATCTGTAACTTGTTTATTTAGACATTAAGATGGCCAAACATTTAGCAACTACATTTAAGCCAGTTTTTGAGACGACATTGACATATGTTACGATACATAGAACATACTGAAAGACAATCGAGATTCGTGATGGTCAAACAATCAATTAAGGGATGACAGGGATAAATGCTCCTACGCTATGTTTCTGCTACATTACATTATATGCCACCTGTCTTAGTAAGCGGACATTGAGGTCTCACGTTATTGAAAGCCTTAGTTTCATCAAGGATGTCCCAAAGCAGCGTCATAAATGCCACATTGTAGAAGCTGCCACATTGTGTGCCACATTATTTAGTTAAACAGACATGCCCAGCACGTGTTCTACTTACGTAGCACACAATGCCTCAAAATCAGATCAAGGCTCCACAAACAGTATACAGTATCCCATGGCTTTCCTGTCAAAGGTCACAGCTATTACTCCAACGTGTTGGACCAACCGGATGAACTGCTTCCTGAAGCCTGCGACATACAGCCTGCATCCTTGTGAAATGGTTCATCGAACTGGTCCCAACACCGAGAGAAAATAATTTTGACTTTTTAATGTAAATGCATGAAACAACTATTATGTAACCTGAATAATGAAAAACAAATGCTATCTGACATTGTCAACATTATTAGTTTCTTTCAACTCTGGTTGTTGAGCGCGGCTCTCAGCCAATCAGAGCTTGCCAGGAAATAGTAAAAACTATTGACTGGTAGATGTGATAAGGTTGTCAAACGACTGTCAACCAATCAGTTTTCTAAAGCTTGCCGATTTAATTGGTTGTTGCAAATTGGTTTTAGTCAATCAGTTTGCCAGTCAACAGTAATAACTATTAATTGGGCAATATGTTTCATTGTTGACCGGCTTGCTATGTTTTTTTAACTTCTTCTGGAAAACAGTCGCAATTGAACTCATTTTACTTTGCTAACGAACAAAATATCATGGCACTATTTAATATAAAGCTAGGTTGCTTAACCTTTCTCTAATACCAACGGACAACTTTTCTTGTGATAAATATGGCTGTGATTGATGAATTTCGTTCATCAACATGGGCAGACCTATCAAATATAATATAAACTTTATTTATTTTACAACAATTATGAAACATGTTATGTCAACTTATATTAATCACTCTTGTTGGCCCGGATGTTAGCGCGCGGGGGATCTTAGTGTGGGAGGAAACCGGAGTACCCGGAGAAAACCCACGTGGTCGGTTATCAAATGCCTTGTTGAATAATGAACCACGCTATGTACACTGTAACCATGAAAAGACAAATAGTGCCCGAAAACAACAAACAATGCAGCAGAAGTGACACATAACTATGTTGGTATACATTGTATCGATGAATTTAAAAACAAATAGCGATTTTCCAACTTGCAACCAATATTAACACAAAATGTTGTTACACATTATATTTAACAATTTTAAAAAAATCGATGATTTTCTAACTTACGTCTATTATTAACATAAAACGCTGGTACATGTATTTGTACAATATACATTGTTTTAGATACTTTAAAAGGGGCGATTTTCTAACTAACGTCCATGATAATATTGAAAGCAAATAAAAAAGTAAAGTTACCGTGTAGTAAAAAGTACTACTTATACGATTGAGCACTGGAATTCTTAAAATCATCTTTTGATTTTCATGATCTTCTTTGATTAGGTCGTTCAAAACATGAAAATGACATGATTGCTTATAACAAAATATTTTGTGTTTTTTTTTTCGTTTTCTTTTAGTATGTACAGACATCGAATCTATGATTCTACAGAATTCAAAATGGTCATGTGCTTGATTTGATTAGATCGTTCAAAATATAAAAATAATTATCGATCGCAAACTTTAAAGGAACATTAGAGTGTTGCCCATTGGGGTGTTAATTTTTTTTGACGATCTTGGGAAAGCATTAAGATTTTTGCAGCACATTAATTCTGAATAAACCTTTTTTTCTTCAATAAAAATATTACTTAATGATTCACACATTTAAAAATTAAATAAAAATGACTTGAAAAATATCTTTTGATTCTAATTGTTGGAAACATACATTTTACTATTTTACAGTTTTTTTTTGTGTTGAATTTATTAAACACATTACTGTGACTGAGTATAATAAATAATATAAAGGACTATTACTCGGACAACGTATAACAAAACAATAAAGTAATTGACTGTAACTGTGACGGCGTATAAAGAACTATAAAGTAATTAGCTATAACTAGGACTGCGTATAAAGAATAATAAATTAATTGGCTGTAACTGTGAGAGCATATAAAATAATTCTAAAGTAATAAGCTGTAACTAGGACTGCATGTAACAGAACAATAAAGTAAATGACAGTTACTGTGACTGCGTATAAAACTACAATAAAGTCATAGACTGCCACTGTGACTGCGTCTGATAGAACATTGATTGACTGTATAGGGGACTTCCTTTAAAATAATATTAAAGTAATTGACTATAACGGGGACTGCCTATAAAAGAACAATACAGTAATTGACTATAACGGGGACTGCCTATTAAACAATAAAGTAGTTAACTATAACGCGACTGCCTATAACAGAACAATAAAGTAATTGACTATAACGGGGACTGCCTATAAAAGAACAATAAAGTAATTGACTGTAATGTGGGTGCCTTTAAAAGAATAATAAAGAAACCGACAGTAACAGATTTTTTTTATATAAAATAACAAAAAAAAACTTACTTTAACGAGGACTGCCTATTAAACAATAAAGTAGTTAACTATAACGTGACTGCATATAAAAACGATAATGTAATAGACTATAGAAAGACTGCCTAGACAACAATAAAGTAATTGAATATAACGGGACTGCCTATAAAAATACAATATTGTAATTGGCTCTAACGGGTTTGCCAATAAAAATACAACAAAGTAATTGACTATAACGGGGATTGCCTATAAAAAAATATAATAAAGTAATTGACTGTAACGGGACCGCCTATTAAAAACAATTAAGTGATTGACTATAACGGGACTGCCTATAAAAATACAATAAAGTAATTTACTATACCGGGGATTGTCTATAAAAAAATGTATTAAACAAATTGACTATAACGGGACTGCCTATCAAAATACAATAAAGTAATTTACTATACCGGGGATTGTCTATAAAAAAATGTATTAAACTAATTGACTATAACGGGACTGCCTATCAAAATACAATAAAGTAATTGGCTATAACGGGGATTGTCTATAAAGATAGAATTAAGTAATTGACTTTAACGGGACTGCCTATTAAAAACAATTAAGTCATTGACTATAACGGGATTGCCTATAAAAATACAATAAAGTAATTGACTATACCGGGGATCGCCTATAAAGAAAATATAATAAAGTAATTGACTATAACGGAACTGCCTATTTAAAACAATTAAATAATTGACTTTAACAGGGACTGCTTATAAAAAAACAATATAGTCATTGACTATAACGGGACTGCCAATAAAAAAACAATGAAGTAATTGACCTTAACAGGGACTGTCTATAAAAAACAATAAAGTAATTGACTTTAACAGGGACTGCCTATTGACAAAAATAATAAAGCTAATAGACTGCAACAGATGTGCCTTTAAGAGAACAATATATTCATTGTCTGTAACTGTGATTGCGTCTAACAGAACAATATAGGCATTGTCTGTAACTGTGATTGCGTCTAACAGAACAATATAGGCATTGTCTGTAATTGTGATTGCGTCTAACAGAACAATATATTCATTGTCTGTAACTGTGATTGCGTCTAACAGAACAATATATTCATTGTCTGTAACTGTAATTGCGTCTAACAGAACAATATAGTCATTGTCTGTAACTGTGATTGCGTCTAACAGAACAATATAGTCATTGTCTGTAACTGTGATTGCGTCTAACAGAACAATATAGGCATTGTCTGTAACTGTGATTGCGTATAACAGAACAATATAGTCATTGTCTGTAACTGTGATTGCGTCTAACAGAACAATATAGTCATTGTCTGTAACTGTGA
>JAUMHH010096425.1:0-21800 GCA_032359455.1 Chlamys rubida
ACTTAGTTAATAATATATACAAATGATAATAAAAACAAGATTGGCATAATTCTGTACTTTAATTATATATAGAAAAATGCAAAATGTATGTAACAGAACTTATGGATGGCAGTGTAGCATGGACTGCCTCCCTGTCAAGTGGTGTTCTATGAGTAAACTTGTCATGTTTGATCTTGCTCACTGGTATGTGTTCTTTTACTATAATTGATATAGGCTCTGCAAAGACCTTCCATGACTCATCTACATTTTTGACAGACAGCAGATCTGGCCAGTTGACATCTTTGATTTTCTCTCTGATCTTTGTGTAGTTGCCTTTATGGTAATTCAATCTCTCTACTTTGCTGGTAACATTTTCAGTATATAGGCAAAGCTCGAAGTTCAGAGAGAGATGATCGCTTAGTCCAAGTCCGGGTTCATAGTTTATTTCATCCAGCATTCCCTCCTCATTGGTAAAAACTAAGGTGGTGGGTTGATTACCTTATCTAAATCTGGTAGGTTTGGTAACATGTTGATAGAGGAATTCATTTCTTGTGCATTCTAAATTTTTTGTAGCCAGGTGTTGATCCGATACTGATGTTGTATTTGTTGTCCAATTGATGTCCTTGTAGTTGAAGTCCCCCATGATGACTATGTGACTATGATGTTGACGGCACATACTGGCAATCACATCGTGTAAAGCATTCGAGTTATTAATGAGGTTGAGATCAGCGCGTGCTGAATCAGGCAGTGTTGGTTGGTTGGGTGCATAAATGGCTGCTGCACTTCAAGCCAATCACACCACGGGTCCCGGCACGTGGCTGGCGTCAACCTCATTAATATTAAAAAAAATGGCAGGCTGACTGCGAACAAAAATTGAAACTCTGAAATGGCGTGTGTTTTTGGAGGAAACGGAGTTCATGTCCGCGGAAAGAGAATATATTTTACGTGCATAAAGGAGTTTTTTTTAAAAGAAAAAGTATCCATCTTTCCAACGGTACTAAGCATTTCCCCGTAGATCAACTAGAAATGTCGTTTTTGATGCAAGAAAGTTATATTACGTGGGGTCGACATTTCGACATCGATAGCTTTCCTACCTTCTCAGTATATACCGAAAGTCGATATTAACCCATAAAACATGTAAAATTCTCTGAACACCTTAGTTTAGGTCCAAATATAGCTGTAACAAATTCTCAGATCCCAGTGGTATATGTCTCTGGCTCTACCACTATGACTGAGCTAACTTGAGGGGAATTCCCTCTAGCTCGAAGGCGACTGTAATCCTATATACAATTAAAATCTGCCACACGATTATCTTAGTCCGTGCGTGGACCAAAGAATATTCTGCGTGAATCAAAGACTTTTTGCCGAGTTTCAATTTTTATTGATATTTGCGTACATTTCCCGTTGACAGACGAATCGATTACGTTATCCATTACATAGCGTGCGCTATATGCTTTGAATGTGCAAGGTGCTCCATCCGGGTTACGGTTGTTACCAACAACAATATGGCGGCGTACATGTTATAGACAAGTTTCCTTCTGTCGGAAAGCAGGGGGAGTTGGAAATTCCTTTTGACAGGATGCTGCTGGTCAAATAACGATTATTGTAATAATATAACCTGGTCATCATGGATGAACGTCATTGGTGGATAGCTGGTAAAATCCAGGAAACTTTTAAGATCGGCGGCTATGACAATCCGACGCTGTTGGAGGATTTTATGACGGAGGAAGGAACGCTCACTAAAATAAACCGTTTCCTTAAATCAAGTGGTCCATGTCGCCTATTCTTTTATTCAGAAAAACCGGAGAGTGCAACCTTGTCATCAAGAGAACTGTATGTCACTGGAACACTAGCTGCGTTAAAAGATGTGAATTTAGATAATGTAAACATTCTTTACTTTCTCCGAAACCGTGTAGACAAAGATGTTGATGGCCATCGGATGGAAAGAGATGTGTTCTGTGGGGAACTCAAACACAACACGATTGAAACGCTCACAGCGTTGCTGTCAGATGTTTACCTCCCACTCATTAAGGCACAGAAAGAGTGGGGAGAATGCAACAATGAATGCCAAACTAATCTTACACATAGCATGGACAAATTTTTGACAGCTTTAAATGAATCAACTGCTTCTATGCAAACTTCAAAACAGCTGGTATGTTGAAAATACATCACTGCAACTATTATTATATCTATCACCAACAGTTCAAAATATCTAATAAATTTCTTTTTTTAAAGTAATTAATTTCTGAAAAAAACCTGATGGGTTATACTCAAATGAATTATTACCTGTGTATTTCTATGTTAAAATGCATGTAATTTTCATAAAGTGGAATTTTTCAATTGTTTTTATTAATTACATTTTCAAATTTCTAAGTATTACAAAAGAATTTGTATTCATATTGAACATATGTCACTCAACAGATGCTGAAGCAGCCGGAAAATGTTATTTTGAATGACTTCAAACAACAAAGAGCAGCTGCCCTAGATCCTCAATTAATTAGTCAATATGAGGAACTTGTGAATGATTGGATGAATACTATCGAGACAACACTAAATGATACTTCTGATGAAAGGTGACAATTTCCTTTTTATTATTGATTCTTTTTCATATTGAAATGTTTCCCTATCTTTTCTTTCATATGAAACCAGTTTCATTATCCAAATACAATACAACAGTTCTTTGAAATCAAATGGAATAGTTTTGAATATCTGCATGCTAGTTTCATAAAGTCTCACAGCTTTGAAAATCAAATAGCTATAATGGAGATTTTTATATATTCAATATTGAATGTGTGGCTTTGCTTAAATTTTATTGCACATTGATCAAATGAACATTTCTAAGATCATATTCACAATTCTTTTTGTCTCATACTTTTTAAACTGATGTATATGTAGTTGTTATTAACATGATATCTTTATTATATGTACTGATTCTTTATAAGTAATTGAAATAAATGTTACTTAATGCTTTTCTAGGAAAGTGGCATTTCCAGATGAACCAGCCTCTAGGTGATTCTATTTATGTGTAGCCCTAGTTGATTAGAGTTTGCTGTTGATGAAATAGTTATAAATGTACCTGTTGGATGTTATTGTGTAATATCATAATAAATAATGCTACACAAAAATGCTTTTTTAAGCAGTTGATATGAGGTCAGAAAGCTAACATGTTTGTTTAGAATTAAGATTCATGCTATGATATTAATATCATAATCAAGATGGTGTATCTGTATAATGTTGCATTTTAGGAGCTTTGTTTGCTGCTATTAGTGTGTGATTGCATAGAAATGCTATTAAATGTAAACTCATAAGCTAGTCAATACAGATAGTCTTAATTCCTACTACTTAGTTCAGTGATACTGTGTTAAAATGTTGTAGATGTCCTTCATGTCATTTTTTGTTTATTTCTTGAAACAATTCCATTATTTGAGCAAAGTTTCCTATTAAACTGCTTGGTACAGCATCATGCAAGTGAATTCATGAAAATTTGTTTGAGTGTTCTGATAAATTCTTTGTTGCTGTTTTTGTTCTGTTGTTTAAAATACTTTTAGGTTCAATTCAATAACAACTGTGTCATTACAGTAGATAGAAATAAATCACCAAAGATTCCTTGGTCAACACTTTTATGATATCAGTGGCATTTTTTTTTATTCATGGAATAATCTACATTATCCTTTTGTTAGAGTTTATTTCATTTACAAGATTGATATATTTTGGGAGCCAACACGTAGAAAGTGGTCAATGATTGTTGTTGATATAATGATGGGTATAACTGTAGAGTGAAGATTACTAGTGCTGTGTTGACTAACAGACCTTACATGTGTAGGGTAATACTACTTACTGGTCCAGTCAAGATGCTGTGTTGATTTAAAATCTGTCTGATCTAAACATTTTATTCATAAGTCAGTATATATCTGAAATATTTTTGGAAACTTTTAATTAAAATAAATAATCCGACTGATTTGTGAGTGTAAACAAAAGTTTGAATATCTAGGCTAACGTGCATGCTGCAGAAATTGGTCAAGACTTGCTTTCTAACATAACGGAATGTTTGGTGATTAGATTATTGTATTCTCCTGTATTTGGAAAGTGTTATATCGTATAGAGTTGAAAATGTAACAAAAACAGTGGCATGGTCTTATGGCCTTTCACTTCTTCAGAGGTTCCTAGGACTAAAGTACATATATATATATGCTAAAAAGGTGACAGGCCTAGAAACGATGCCACTGTTTTATTACATTTTTTATTAGCTTTTTCTACATAGGAAATTATTATTTTTTTATTGTATAATATACATGATATATTATAAATATGTATATGTAACAAGTGATGATAGATTACAATTTATATCCAAAAGAGGGACTTTATTCTCCAATATTATATCCAACCTTATTCTCAAATATCATATCATTGTACATGCTTCAGTGAGTATATTACATACATTTGTGAATAAGTTCATGAGATTTAATATAAAGCATAATACTCCTGAGCTAGACATCAGGATAGTTTTATAATCTATAAAGTGAAAAACAAGTTTTTCTTTGTATCAAATACATGATATATGTCTTCTCTGATCAGGAGATATTTCAACTTCATGACATAATGTTATCATGAATTCACATAGTGTGACATAAAAAAATATTCTGACATCACAGAGAGTTATGCAACTTCACAATTCACAATATGAAATAAAAAGAAGTATACCGCTGGCTGGGAGTGACAAAGCCTATAGCAGTTATACCTTAAAGATGTACAACCAAATTTGAATAGAGTACTTTGTCTTATTTTTTTTAAAATGGAACCAGAATCATGTACAATATGTGACAAATCCTAAAAAAGGAGATAATCAAATAATTTTTAATCCAAGTAAACAGGAATACCCATTTTAGGCTGATATGAATTGTTTATATTGTGGGTTTTCCGTATCTTAGCAAATTTGGATGCCTTTTTCCAACATACTTTTCTGACACAAAATGAAAATACATAGTTTCCTTAAAGCAATACCAGGTGATAACAATATCAAAACATTTAAAGGAAAATTCAAATTTCAAACATGTCCAAGTCTGAAGAAAGATTTATTCATGAGAAATTCAATGTTTCGTGCATACTTTCCCAGATTTTTGGACCCTAATGCAGGACCTCTGTCAGAGTTGGAACGGTGGCGGCGCCGCCAGCGGCTTCTTACCAACATCACAGAGCAACTGAAGAGTAAAGAATGCAAGGCTGTGATTGGGGTACTCATCACAGTCAAATCCAGGCTTCTCAAGAAGTGGAAGAACATTGACGCATCGTATGTACTTCTTTATGATCTAATGATATTCAATGATATTATAATCTGATTGTATTTCATATAAATATGTCTATCACAAGAATGATAATTCTTCTGATCTATCCTGTCATTATGGTTTTATGTTATTTAAGTTAAATCATGTAACACTAACAGATAACAGATATGTAAATTGTACATGTTCATTATTTTATTTCAATGGTATGTTTATATGCACCTTCAGTGTACCTAAGACATTATATTACACAAGTGTTGTGTACACATCCTATGAGAGTGATCTTTGTGTTATAGAATCACTGATGCTATGAATGACACAAAGGATAAAGTGAAATATCTGGAGTCTTTGCGGCGCCATTTTGACCAGTTGTATCATGACGCTACACCTGCATCCATCATCAACAATGCCATTCCTGGTATCACCAACAGTGTGAGGCAGATGGATTCCATCTCACGCTATTACGCTCGTGTTGGCTTCCTCGGCCTCATGTTCACCAAGATCACCAATCAGCTGGTGCTGGCGTGTAAAGAGTACATAAAGAACTGTACGATCACCGTGTATGATGGTGATGAACTGTGGGAGCGGATTGGTGAGGAGATTCGCAGTCGGGACTCTATGCCTAGTATGGACACACAGCACAAATTTCTCAAGAATCAAGTAGAGGCCAACCTCAAGGTAACTACAACTTTGTGTAATGGTTGTACAATATTTCTACCAGTAACTACAACTTTGTGTATTGGTTGTACAATATTTCTACCAGTAACTACAACTTTGTGTAATGGTTGTACAATATTTCTACCAGTAACTACAACTTTGTGTAATGGTTGTACACTATTTCTACCATCATTTTAACTCTTGTCCTGTGTTTGTCCATGAAATTAGTCAAACTGCATTCTGTTCTTAGCTGAAATTTATTCAAAATTACTGAACGAAAAGCTTATTTGATTGATGCATTTAAGATAACATTTAAGTATAAAAAATTAAAGATTTGTGACAATGAAATGTTAATCATATGTACTTTGATGTGTCAGGTTTGTTGTAAACACTAGTCCTTCAGTCAGAGACTGGTATATCTCATTTAGAACCAGTGAATTACCTAAACCAGCAAGTCCAGTGGACTTGCAAAGAATATTTAATCAGAATATCATTTGATTGGTAAATTATGTTGACTAATAAGAGTTTCCTTTGCAAGAGCTGCTTAAAATACTGTCATTTTGTGTATTGTTAAAATTTTGTAGGACTTAACCATAATTCTTTGACAGTATTTCCCTATACAGCCATTCTACCCGCTTCCTGGATGTTAGCTGCGGCAGCCTGATCTCCAAATTATAACACTGCTGTAGGACTAATTGATGTTCTAGTTAACGAGCTATTGACTACCAAGCAGACCAGATTGTGTCTAACACTTATGCAAGTCTTACTTGAGTTTATAGAATCGCTTCATTCGCGTTGAGTAATAAAACAAACTGACGTAATAATACGTATCATATTTGTCGTCTGCAAGAAAAGCAATTTTGCATTTTGATTTTCTAGAACGCACCCTCCCGAGGAAAGAGTAAAGAGGGTAAGGACCTAGGCCTGCAGGATGACAGCCTGTTTGGGCGCCTGAGGGCATGCCTTACCCTGCAGGGATACTATCGTGAGATGCTTAGGTCCCTGAAGGATGCCCTGGGACAGAGCCAGAACCTGTCCCACTTCCCGTCCCTCAGTAGTGTAGGAGGACCAGGCAGTTTTATTGGCACAGGTGCCAAGTAAGTATGATGGGGACAATATACTATGTGAGTTAGGAAAGAACGCTCCAATAATGTCAGTATTACATGTAGTGTTGAAACGAATGAGAAGAATGTTGTTAAATACAACAAAGAATTAGAAAATGAAAAAAATAAAAAGGATTTAATATTTAAAAGGGGTGTATACATGTATATACATGTATATTATTACCATGGTTATGCAGATCTCTAAAAAGGCACTTTTACAGTGATTTGATAAGTTGTTCTCTTGTTCACTTCTCTTTATATCTTATGTTGATTATATTTGATGCATTTGGAATTTCAAATGTAACCTATTTTGCAATGCTAGGTCAAAGCAGGGTACCAGTGGGGCGTCACGAGGGACCAGTGTGGTGTCCCCTAAGAAGGGCCAGTCAATCATGATAGCAGACACCCAAGGACACGGGGTGTCCATTGCTGATGAGGAGGCCATCATGTCCCACATGGATTCCTTCTGTAACCGAATCCGCCAGCTCATGGACGTAATCAACACTCTGGCCCAGTACAACAAGTATGTACAGACAACCACACTAAAGCTTGTAACAAGCTGGACTGTCTCTAGAAAACTGCCTAATGGATCTGTCAAGTTCAGCTGTCAAAACAAAATAAAAATTCTACTTTTTTGCAAATGGTCTGACAGGTGGACAGTTGAAATATTCTAAATATCTTGCATACGATATGTAAGTATTTATCAAATAACATACTTCATTATTTTACTTTTCCAGAATGGTGCACTCAACAACAGGAATACCTCGCCTGAGGAAGGAGGATCTGGTCAATGAGGATGAGAATGAGAAGGACATCTACAAGTACCGTAAACGCCAGCAGGAGGCACTCAAGGCCGCCAGTAAGTGAACATTTGGTCAGGGTTACTAGTTTGAAGTAGCCTAGTAGTTTAAACACCAATTATAAGCTTTAACACATATGTGTATTCTTCTTCAAATCAAAGCCTCTGTTTGATTGACTGAAATGATTCAGTATTTGTGTAGTTCCTATCTGGATATAACGCAACAGAGTGATCACATTGTTAAGACTTGTAACAGTGTGCAATTATGAAATCTTACTACATATTGACACCTCTTCTGCAGTGGTATATGAAGATGAAGAGGTAGAAGGAGGTCTGACTTCGGTGCAGGTTACCTCCCCTGAGCGGAGTCTTGGTGCGATTGCGGAGGATGAAGAGAACCAAGATGACCAAGGGTCAGATCCTGAGGACATGGCCATAGAGAAAAAGGAGGTCCCCCCAGATCCGACAGATGATGTTTTTGAAACAGTTAACGGCAAACAGGGTCTCAGCGATGAGGAGATAGCCATCATAAGTAAGTACAATTTGTACATCACAACTGTAGTAATTCAGTATGAATGTTTCCAGTCCACATTAATAGTTATTAATCTGTCGTATCACAGCTCTCCATCAATATATAATTGGTGTCATTTCATGTTACGATGTCAATGGTACAAGTTATTCACATGCTAAATAATTCAAGTTTGTATAAGAGTTTTTATCTATATTCAGGGAAGTACTTTCCTGAAGAGGAAGAGGAGGAGGGGCCTAGTATATCCTACACCGTGGCTCAGCACCATGACAGCATGATGAAGGCTATGAGTGAAAATGTCACTACCAAGACCATGCTTGATGTAGAATCAAAGGTATACAACCAGGAATAAAGTAGGCAGTTGTTTGGACTTTGGATAATTTTAAAATATCCAACTCATTGCATTTGGGACTACAATTTGATGCATACTATGATGCTTGTTGAAGAATCCTACTTTCTATAAAGGTCTCCATATTTTATGATGCACATTTTTATTATTTTTTTACCCAAATTCATCAAAATATTATAAAAAGTGGTACATTTATCTGCTACAGGTATTTCTGAAGCTAATTTTTGACATTTCAATCATTGAAGCGTATAGTTCAACTGGTGAGTCAGAGTGCTTTTAATGACAGTTTGTATTAATTTTGATATTTTTATTTGATTAGGACAGAGACAAGTTTGATGACTACTATGCCAACTTTGCCACGACCGTACAAGAACTAGAAACGTTCATGGCTGCCTATCTCCACGCTATGTTCCTTAGAAAGAAGATGAAGACAACTCAAGGATTGGACATAATAACCAGGTTTGTTTTTCTTCATTGATGCATTATACACATACCCCATATATTTCTGTCACATACCTAGGATATGGATACCGAATGCTAAAAGAGAAAATAGTTTAATGCATTGTGGAAATAGTCCAAAAAAATGTTTTGATTGAAATTTTCAATGTAAAAGACATCAATTAAAATACATCTGTAATTCAATAAGATATTTATTTTTATCACTAAAAACAAATATAAAAATTTGAATTGAAACATGCCTTGCTAATTAATTGAATTTTAGGAATTTGGAGCTTTTAAAAATCATGTTAATTGATGGAAATTTTTTATTGACTTAAATCAGTATCACCATTTATACACAAATTGTCTTGTATTTCAGATTCGGTCCAATCCAAAGTCGGCCAGGAATTCGAGCTCACATAGCTGAAAAGTTTGTAGAGATCTTTAACTGGTACGAAACTGACCTTGAGGAGGTTCATAACATCTACGAAACACACAAGGTACATATATGTTAATGGGTCATTCCTGTCCATCTGTGTCATTACTAATGGTGTCATTGATGATCAGATGTGAAAATCTTACAGAAAATTATAAAATAGAACTAAAACCACAAATGCTGCTTACAACTTTAATTTTGTGAAATATTATTGCCTTCTTTAGATTGAAAAATACTAATTAAGAGTGCAATGAATTACAGTTTAGACATTGTAGGGTGTGTAATCTATACTGTTACTTGTAAGGTGTGTAGTGTTGAAAAAAAGTCATGTTTTGTTGGAAACCATAGAATCCAGACTAATGTGATTTGACTGTACTTCCTGTTTGTTAACTAACTGACCTGGTAACCTTTCCACAGGAGAACCCTCAGATGGTGAGGAACGCTCCTCCTGTAGCAGGGGCGATTCACTGGTCCAGACAGCTGCTCAAGAGAATTGAGGACCCCATGAAGGTGTTCCGTGATAACAGAGCCATCAACCAGCTGGGAGACTTTGGTCGTATTGTCAGGATTTACAACCGACTGGCCACCGCCCTGGTGACCTTTGAGAGTCTATGGTTCACTCAGTGGAAGAACAGGATAGAACAGGCCCGCAGTGGTCTGAGAGCTACTCTGTTTGTACACCACCCCTCTACCGACCAGATTGTCGTCAATGCTGATGAAAGGTGAGTGAATTCTCATATTACAAATGCTGCTGAATTATCTAAAACTAAATTTGAAGCAAGTAGGATTTAATACCAAGATTTGAAATCATCTAATATTGTAAGTCATCAGTATAAAGTATAATACACCATATAACTTCTACAATGAAGTGATCATCATATCACACCTTTAGTTGTCTATAGAACTGTATGTATCACACCTTTAGTTGTCTATAGAACTCTACGTATCACACCTTTAGTTGTCTATAGAACTCTATGTATCACACCTTTAGTTGTCTATAGAACTGTATGTATCACGCCTTTAGTTGTCTATAGAACTCTATGTATCACACCTTTAGTTGTCTATAGAACTCTATGTATCACACCTTTAGTTGTCTATAGAACTCTATGTATCCATCAAACTTTGGAAGCAATATGTTTCTCCATGTTGTTAACATTGTGCTTTCTGTGTTGCCAGAGTTTTAGAGCTGATACATGAAGCTAAGTGGCTGACCCGTCTGGGTATCCAGATCCCAGAATCAGCTGTGTCCATTATGCAGCAGGAGTCACGTTTCAAGAACTACAAATCTCACCTGGAGCTTGTGCTGAATGAGTACCGTGAAGTCTGCGAGTCAATCCCTGAACCCCTCATCAAGCTGTTCACTCCACACATGGAATTTGTGGAGCAGCAGCTTCAGGCTGGCCTCACAACCTTGGCATGGAACAGCATGAACATAGGTCAGTATATAGACCAAGGCATGGAACAGCATGAACATAGGTCAGTACCAGGTATATAGGCCAAGGCATGGAACAGCATGAATATAGGTCAGTATATAGGCCCGGGTATGGAACAGCATGAACATAGGTCAGTACCAGGTATATAGGCCAGGGCATGGAACATCATGAATATAGGTCAGTATATAGGCCAGGGCATGGAACAGCATGAACATAGGTCAGTACCAGGTATATAGGCCGGGGTATGGAAGATCATGAATATAGGTCAGCATATAGGCCAGGCATGGAACATCATGAATATAGGTCAGCATATAGGCCAGGCATGGAACATGATGAATATAGGTCAGCATATAGGCCAGGGCATGGAACAGCATGAATATAGGTCAGCATATAGGCAAGGCCCAGAATACATGGATAAAGGCCAGTATATGAGTCAAGTCATGGACAGTATGGCTAGTCAGTGTAGTTATCAATGCTTGGAGTAGCATGAATAGAGGTCAAATGCTTAGATCAAGTTCAATTCCATGCAGGACAGTTGACCCCTACTTAGGGATTTGAAGTACAAATCTGTCTCGTGCTAACCTGTGTAGTACCCAATATAGCACCATGTCTGATTTTTGTAGATGCGTTCCTGCACCAGATTCACTCGGCCACCCAGAAGCTGAAGGGAATGCAACAAAAGGTTCACCAGATCATGGAACAAGATATCTACGATAAACTGGACAGTATCAGGAACTTCTACCTCTTTGATTATGAGGAGGCCATCTCAAGGTCATGGGTAAGAAACCGCTTTATCCTAATGAAACTCATTCAATGATTTACAAATGAAGTTTTCCTTTTTAAAAAGGTAAAAAAAAAAAAAAAGGACATCGAAGATTTGGTTTCACTCCATTAATACTCTATGGTGGTAAATATATTTTATGAAACAATTGATTGACTCTGCAGAAACCTATAACAGCAATGCAATCAAAATAACTGACAGCAAACAAAGTAATGGAGTTCTAAAATAAGGCATTTGTTATGTAAAATGTTAAAAACAGCTTTATTGTCATCAACTGTATGAAAGTGTCACATGATGTTGTAGCCTCCCCTCGAGTTTCGGGACAAGATGTTACAGGGCATCCAGTCGCGGTCAGAGACCCTAGGGCAGTATGTCGAGTCGGTGCTGTCTAGTCTGCAGAGAATAGCTAATACTCTGGCTACCAAGAAGGTAACTATCACATCACTACCGTCTGTTTTGGCATAATTTTGTTTTCTTGATTAGTTTAACATGTTAGACTTGCTTAATAGTCATGTAAAAGATATATTTCAGTTATCAGATGTTTAAGGCTTGCATGCCATATTACCTTACATAAGTACATGGTAAACAGGAACATATTTCATTACCTGAATTCATTCACTCATCCTGTACTAATGGATTGCTGCTAGTCTTCATGCTTGAAAATTAACATTTGAATATGATGTTTTTTAAGCTTAATGATGTTTCTTGATATTGATATTATTAACATACTTACGATGAAACAACAACAAAACTCAAAAATATTACTTCACTCGTTTTGTCGTACTTAACCCAGGTAAGTTATGAACAAGAGGAAAAAAACACATTTCATTTATTTTGAGATGTGAAGAATAATCACTACAGTAATAGTAATATAGGACTTTGGTAATTTCTTTGGTTTCCAGACGTACACATTTACTTCTATCCATTCCATGGCTGTTGCAAAAGGTGTCACTTCCAAGATCAAGTATAAAAGCCTGGCTCAATCAGAGAAAAGTCAACTGAGCACCACAAGTTTCCCAGTGGTTGGAACCCGTTATTATATATACCTAACTTCTACTCTTACATTTTCTAGCTGCGTTTACCACTTTGTTATTCTCAAGTACAATTGAACTTTGTTATGTACAGTCTCTTACACTAAACAGTTATCAAAATTGTGTTTTTTTACTAAATTAAGTCAATGTGGAACCCTTTTACAATGAAGATCACGGATTTGATTTGATCTGTAGACCTAGAGACTTATAACAAAGTTCTATTGTATAAGGGTTCATTACCTTCTATTTTACCTGTTTTAGTTGTGACTGAAGGAATTGTTTTTTATTGAATTTTCAGGTTACCTTTGGTTAACGTTGTTGTTGGTTTTTTTTGGCTTTAATTAAAGTTGTTGTTTTTGATAATTAACACGAATTAAATTAAGATTTTTTATTGGACTCCTACAAATCACTACAAGACTCAACATATTCTAATATTAGTAAATATTTGGTTGTTTTTTTTGTTAATTGATGTTATGCAGTTTTTTCAAGTGATCGCACAACTTTATTTATGGATTTTTCTTACTTGAACATCTATTTCCTGTGGGTTGGTTGAAGATGAATTATAAAATATGAATCAATCTGTAACATTCTGATTATAATGGGCTAAGATAAGTAAGAAGTATACATCATCAAGGTCACACTTGTGTCAATAAAATTACCAAGGTCAACTAAAAACCGTTTGTATGGGATGTTCTGAAAATTCATGTACTTTCTTCATAACAAACATAACCCATTAGTTCATCTTTTTTGCCAATGGTTTTTCTAACTATGAAAACGTTTTTAGTTCATGTATAAGAAAACACATTAGCATAACCTATACATTTCTGTACATCACAAGGTCTGACCTATAGCATGCCCTCCTCTTACACCACCAACTTTACTATTTCATTGATGGTCACACTTTCTGAGGTCTAGGAAAGGAATTAATGTATCTGTTTTACTAAGGTGAGGCTGTGTTGTGGTATGGAGGTAGTAACAACAGTACAGTATTGTGATGATGAAGGTCGGACGACTTCTAATAAATAACTGTACACTTTTCATTTCCCCTCAGTCCTACATTTAGTTACAAACATGCTAAAATTCCAGGACCGAGTTACAGCTGATTATGCAATGTTTGCTGTAAAGTGATATAAAAATGACATGAAACAAAAACCTGAAAAAAAAATTTGCTGAGTATATTTTACTGTCAGATACATTTTAGCTATAAAGTGCATTACTGATGTGCAAAATGTCATTTGAAGGAGTTTCTAACTGATTATAAATGCTCAGACACCTTAGTGCCATTTAAATGTTTCGGACATTTTATTCAACACCTGAAATCTAGTAATAATTCATTGTAATGAAAGTAATTTCTAGATATCAGAAATGGTAATTAATAAACAATTTTTAAATGACTTTTTTCCGTTAAAAGTGAATTTGACGTAGAGAACTTTGTCAGTATTAAAGATGTTCATTAAACCTGGGCTTACTTTTACAAACAAATATCATAGATGTTTATGCTATGCACTGGGTTATATTGACATAACAGTGGTTTGGTATTATAGTAATTAACCATTAACACTTTACCTGCAGACATGAATATTATAAAATTGCCATCATACATTACTAAGGGGTGTGAAATTACTTAGGGGTATGAAATAAAAAAGGGGTGTGTCATTCAGTTCTTATGATTAATTTCATTTTCTAAGAAGGCTGGGGCAGGAACATCTAGATGATGTAGGTTATTTACGGTATACAGGTGTTTATATTAGTTTATTTGGTAGAAAATCATATGACTAACTACAAAACTAAAAGCTGAATAAAAAAATTGGAAGATGAGTTTATATTTATGGTGCTGGAAGTTTGCTGTGTCCATTGATATGTATTAATAATCAATGTAATATTGCCACACTGGAATTTACTCGTAACTGTGTTATAGTCTGAAAATCCCAGCAAGTCCAAAAAAATGGCTCTCATGATGGATGAAATGGAAGCCATGAGGGAACGACAGAAGATCGAAGAGGAAGAAAACAACATAGCTGAACTCATTGGTATGTAGGAGGATATCTTTGGTAATCTTTGATTTCTGTCAATAAATATCTACCTGGAGGAATCTGATTGTAGTGTAATCAAAATTTGTGATCTGATCTGATAACCAATAGACAAATTCCAGCCAGGGGACACATTTACCAGCTTCTATATCCCACAGATTCTTAGTTTGCAGTAAGTCAGTAGCAGAAATGTTTTTTATTGTATAACAAATCATAAATATAATTAATAAATTTCTGTTCCTTTCAAAATTAAGTGACTCTTTTTGCACTCAACAATGTTGATTATATTGCAGCCCACTACCGAGATTATGTGTACCAGGCAGTTCTGCATGCCACCTGTAAGTCTCTGGCCACGCTCGGAGAGAGTACCGGGTGTGATAGTGAGGTCATTCGGGCAGTCAGTGCAATGTCAATGGGGTCAACACCTCGGGATAGCCCCAGTCCCCGATCACCGACTCGGATCAGTCGGGAAGCGTCTGCACACAGCCGTTTGTCCTCTGCGGCCACAGATCGTCCGGTGACCAGTATGTCCATGTTGTCTAATATGACATGGACAACAGAGAGGACTAATGCAACCACACTGCTACAGTAAGGAGCACACTCTCTGTACTACACACACGTTATACCCTTGTATTTATATATTTGTGTTTTGTCCATTTACCCCTGTATCTTTAAATGTAACTGACACTGGAATATAGCAAAAATTACCAACGATACAATTTAAATGTTTCAATTTGGAACCATAACTTGTATGTTTTCTAAGGGATTGAAACATATGCCATTGTGTTTCAGGTTTGAAGTGGAGGTCCACTTCATGATCCCAAATATTATTGTGGAACCAACTTTGGACATTGCCCAGACTGCTATACAGGATGTTGCTAACGCAGTCCTCGAGGCCAACAGAAGTAGGTCACGTTGTCCTGAATCCATCTAGACTTCTTCAAAATGTAAAATTAAGAAATGACTTATAAGGAAGAAGGTTTTATCATTAAAGGGTTTTTTTAATGGTTCTTTGTGAAAGATTTTGATATTCCTGCGTTAAGTTATCCTTAATTTTCATCTATGATATTTTATTGAATTGTTTTTCTGTCTGATAGATGTATCATGGATTGGACCAGAGGGACTAGAGAACTTCTACTCTCTCATAGCAGATGATGAAAACGTTGTTGTGATGACATCACAGTTGTCTAATATCATCAATGGTAAGTGAATATGTCCAGACCACTGGCAAGAGCCAGAGTAATCTCCCCTTGTATCTACTGGATATAGGGTCTATGTTACATTCCCATTGGTTTGTTTTTAAAAATTGAAAAGTTGTGCAGCTAAGTACGAAGGTCATTACGATTCATTGACAATTACAACGTGCCAGTTGCACCATGTATACTTGTGTATAAGTTAATCCGATTATTATATGTATATATATATTTACTATTTTTCCATTCCAGAGATTGATACAGTGGTGAACAAACACCTGTTCCACTTTAGTTACTACAACTTCCTGTGGAAGGATGACCTCCATGGAAATTTCAAGGAGTTCATCTCGGCTGATCCTGGAATGTTTGCCATCAAACGGGAGGTGGAGAGATTCCTCTACATAGAGAAGAAGGTTTTAGGGATCCCGAAGATGTTACCTGTTGGGCCGATCTCTCTCCACACCGACCCCATCAAGGATGCACTGCATGGATTTGCTATGGCATGGAAGATCAAGTTTGCTTCTGTGTTACATGAGGAAGCTAAGGTGATTATGTTACTACACAATGAAACGTAATATTTCAGTGTAATGTTGAATAAATATAATGGTGTATTGTTGGACGATTTGATCATGTGACTGTTATCATGCATCAGGTCACATGATGTCTTTTATATAAACCTCTTTCCATTTGTCAAAAATGATTTAGTTAAAATATTGCATATGCTGCATTGTTTTTATTTCATAAAAGATGTCAACTTCTTCACGTAATGATGTGATTGTTAATTTTGTATTTATATACAGTATGTGTATTGATATGTGGAGGTCTGATGAAAGGCAAAATATTAAATATGCTTTCAATTTCATTGGCAGAAAAAACTGGATGCTGCAGTATTGTACAGGTCTAATGTCCGTAATCGGCTGGAGCTGCATGTCCAGTCCCTTGACCAGTTAAATAGTGCCCTGCATCTACTGGAGGAGCTTTGGGACATGGAAAATAAGATTGATAGTATTTACCTGCCTATAGAGACCATGTATGCCAAGCTCAGGTAGGTATCACTTACATACCGTGTACCATGTTAACCTGATGTAAAAAGGACTAGGGGCATTAAGGGTCATATCCGCCCTCATCGGGGATTTTGAATTAGTTGTTTGGAATAAATGAAGTATGCAGATATGAACTTTCAAATTCATTCGACAACTTGTGTAGGTGATATGGCATTACAAAGAGAGACATAAACCCGCATTTTCATAATAGAATGACTGAATATCATCTGTTGTGTGCTATTTGGTTGAAAATTTGCCATTTTGAAGGAAATTAACTAAACACTCTTAAATTTGTGAAAGCCTCCACATGCAACAAACAAATAAATATTTAACATGCTTAATTTATAATAAACATAAACACAAACTGTACAAAAATACCATACTTTGGCTATTTCTGCAAAGCAATGCAATTTCGTTGCTATGGGAGGGCATCAATGCATGCGCATTGGAAAAATTCTACACCAAGAAATACAGCCCCAATTAACCAATATCTTATTTATAACAGAAATTAGTAAATAAATTCAAGTTGAGTTTTTCACTTTTTATGAGGCCAGAAATGACCCATTATGCTCCAGGTCCTTTAGGCTTATTGATGTGATCTAGTGAGATGTTATTACAGCCTTGGTATAACGGTTAACCTCTACCTTGACCTTTAATCTATAAAAAGAATTGGAATATTTAACTTTTCCTTCATAACAAGCTTCTTATACTATATGCTGTGAAATTTTCACTGCAAGTTAACTTTTTCCCTTCTTGCTCTCCGCAACGAGGGCAAATTTATTATCAGTAGACAGAAACACGCTGGCCGAAAATGGATATTTAAATGGACTATTGTTTCCCAATATACAGTAACAATTTATCATCAATATTCAACATAAAAAGGTTGTTTATCCTGTTTATTTCCCCGTTGCCATTTACATTTGACCTTTGCCTTGATATTTTACCCTCTTTGTGTATAGGGAATTTGAGCTTCGCCTTCCGAGGAATGAGGTAGAGGAGGTAGACCAGCTACGAGACAAATGGCAGGAGTTGATAGAACTGGCCGAGCAGGTCCGCGAGGTCCTCCTCAAGGAGCGCAGGGGAGCCTTCGAACAGGAACTAGACAAACAAGTCAAGGTAAGCTACTCTGTATAGGAAAAAGTACTGCAGGAACATTGTCAAAACACATTGTTAATTCCATTACTGACCATTTGGTTGAATGTTGAATATTAGGTCATTACAAGGTTCAAATGTAGACATTTTAAATTTAACATGGATTTTTGATCGGGTTTCACTCATTTAGCAAGCTCAAATATAAACCAATAACTATAGCTGATTCTGATTAGTTGTCTGGTTGTACGTGTTGAAAGTCACAGATCATGAAGACCTTGTTTTCCACCATCAATTTGTCAAGTATCTTTGATTATTTGCGTGAAATTGGTATGTACCAAAAGTTATAGATTATTTAGAATACTTGTTTTCACATCACCACTGACCATTTTACTGCATATGCAGTTTTAACCTTTTAATCTTTTAGTTTCTTTTTAGTGTATTGAGTTGTGTGTATGTCTATATTATTATTGTTTGGCCCTAGATGACTCTATTGTTGCTGGGCCGTTAAGCAATAAACAAACAAACAAACAAACACAGATCATTATTGAAATCATTCTCAATCCACCATACTCATAACTGTTGATATTAAATATGTGTTGTACCAAACTTTCCAGACTTTTGTGGTAGAGGTGATCCAGTTCAGGAATGCGTTTGACGCCCAGGGTCCAGCTGTTCCAGGGATACCCCCAGCCGAGGCCGTTTCCCGGTTACAGGACTTTCAACAGAAGTATCTGTTGTATGACTCTAAGCGTAACACCCTGGAATCAGTGTCTAAGCTGTTCGGGATAGCTTGTAAACCGTTCTCTGAGCTAGATAAGACAGGCGAAGAGTTGGACTTACTTAGTCAATTATACGGACTGTTCCAGAAATTCTTACGATTCGATGCAAGGTTCAAGGATACTCTTTGGGCAGAGGTTGATCTTGAAGCCTTCTTTAGAGAGGTATGCTGGAGTGTTTTATAGATTGCTCAATCAATGCATCCCATGTTTTATAGATTGCTGTCTCTGTAATATCTTGTTGATAGAGTATCTTACATATAACGATGACATTTTTTCATTTTTGCAAAAGCTATGACAATGATTTGTTTAGTAGGTGATTTGTCTGATTGGTGATGATATTTTAACATTTACCTAGGTTTATGTAGAATATCATGATTTATAATAGATTGAGAAGATGATAAATGAATAAGTTTAAATGGAAATGAATGTGCAATCGTTACTTAGGGTTTTCAAACTAATGTTTACGTGAAAATAGCAAGTTGGTGGCACTAGAACAAAAGATAATTATCTGTTATGATAATGTTGATGTTTGATCTGCCCGACAGGTTGAGGGGTACTGGGATGAGTGTCTAGCCCTACCAAGTAAGCTTAAGGACTGGGATGCCTACCATGATCTCAAGACATCCCTACAGACATATTTGGAGGTGTTCCCCCTCCTCCACAGCCTCAATGCTAAGGTAGGTACAATATTCCCTCTCCTTCGGCCCCTCACCTCAAGTCTGTTGTGCCCTGAGTGGCCTGCCGTGCCCTGAGTGGCATGGCCTGCTGTGCCCTGAGTGGCCTGCTGTGATTAAGTATTAGATGAACTGTTTGGTGTAACTTTGATATTGTAACATGTTCTGTCATGGTGAATAGTGTTAGTTATCACTGTAGAACTATGTATATTGTACTAGATTATAAGTATCAAAAAGGATTATCATTTTATCCATGTCACCATCATATCATTAATAGTGATGTTTTAACAGTTTTATATTTCAATGAATTAACATCCTTTATTTTTAACTAACAGTGCACTGCAGTTGACATTCATTAATATCATTAAATGACAACTGAATTTCTCAGGTTCACACTGAATATCATGAAATGAAAGTGTTGTCACAATAATTATATCTGTTTGAGTAAAATAGATTATTGTATGTTACTGTACAGCGATAACGGTACATATTATAACCTGTTTTGATAATTCTAACATTCTTATGAAAAAAATGACACTTTATATTCAAACAATGCCATATAATCATTGTACCTTCCCTTCCATTTGAAAGTTAATTATCAAGTTTTCATGAAGTTAAGATGTAGTGTAAGTGTTGCTATCCTACACTGAGTCGGTATAAATACTACACTGAGTCAGTATAAATACTACACTGAGTCAGTATAAATACCCTTGAACTATATCAAACAGCTAGGTATTTAAAAACAAAATTGATTTGTAAATGCTTCAAAATTAGCTGAAGAAGGAACCATGAAAAAAAATATTTACATATCGGTAGTCATGTTTCAAGTTCAACGATGTTTACTGTGATGAAATGTTGAGACAGACAGCATCTGTGTATCATACCTGGTTTCCATGGTAATTGTCACTGCACCTTATCTTGTATTGCCTTACCTTGACCTCTGGTCACTCACAGGGAAGTGACTGGTATGAGATCCCAGTAAGTACTGTGTTGTGTAAGACTGGTCAGTCTGTCGACTTGACCGTTGCCGTGCTATAGATGTTCTGTGTTGTCTGGTAGTTGGGAGGGTCGTCCCTGTGTTCCCCCTGTATCATAATCATGCCTGTATATATTTGTATGTTGTCCATAATGCTATAAACCATACAAGTGGAAGAAAAAACAAAATTAAGCACATCACTTAAAAAAAATCTTTTTGCATTTTGAAAGAGTTACATGAAAAATACAAGATTATTTTATTTACACACCAAACTGTTTCACATTTTGATTATTAATTCAATGCTATTTTTGTGGAAAAGAATTATTTCTGATTTTGCATTGTGGCAAAATTGGCAAGCAAAATATCTTGATCATGAGTATGATAAGAAAGGATTTTCAATTTGGTCCCATTTTATTTGAGATTTATGAAACTTGTTTTTAATCAAAGTTCACCAGAGGCTTGCTAAATTGACAAAAAAATTAAGACTTTTTTCAAAATCTATCTCATATGGAACTCATGTAAGCTAGACCCTTTGCCTAAATAAACACTGTGATAAATAGCAAATCATGTGATGTGTTTAATGTAAAGTTTTATATGTTTCTGGTTGCGGGAGTTTAAAGAAGAGAGAGAAATAAACGGTTCCTGTTTAACTATTGGTGTGTCGTATCGCATATTTGAATTTTGACATCCTTATGAGGTTGTAACGGTTATAGGGAGTGTGGTTGGTATGTTGGGACGTCCTGATGGAGTGTGTAACGGTTATAGGGAGTGTGGTTGGTATGTTGGGGCGTCCTGATTGGGTGTGAGGACAGCTAGGGTTCAATGACTGACTAGCAGTCCTAATTTGTAACATATTTAAAGCCATCTAATATTCTGAAGGACATATGATGTAAGAAATAACAAATAACTGACCACTAGTGTAAGATAACTGGACACTCTGAGTCTGACCAATTTAATGACTACAGGCCGTAAAGTGCTGTTCAAAGTTTAGAAAATAACAACGAGTAATCTGCACCCCTGTTAAACATTGGTCAGTCATCTTCCATGTGCCAATTACCATATTGGTCCAGTACTTAAACAATCATCAGGTACAATATAAATACCGTATTTACTGGTGATAAGTAAACAATCATCAGGTACAATATAAATACCGTATTTACTGGTGATAAGTAAACAATCATCAGGTACAATATAAATAC
>JAUMHH010096536.1:0-21796 GCA_032359455.1 Chlamys rubida
AAACACTGATATTCTGCCTGTAGCTGTATTTTAGTCCACTTGTAAGATTACAAGTGTGAGATTAATACCAGGTGAGCAATGCAGGCCCATTGGGCCTCTTGTTATAGTAGTTAGAGTAAGATTGTGTTATTAATTTCTCACGCCAATTTCATTTATGTTTTTTTTTTTTTTTTACTTTTTGTCAGCAACAAAACGCAGATATTTCAAATTAAAATTTCAATTAGAATATGTGTATTGTTGCGCACACAAAATCAAAATATAAAATGATGGGAGTTTAAAACCTATTTTATTTAGAACTGAATGTAACTAGACTATACACAATTATTATCAATATTTTAACGGAATCCGTCTAAGTTTCGAGGAAGAATTTTCTAATATCCTTTAGAATTCAAGGTGAACCATTTCGAACAGGATAAACTGTTGGAAAAGCCCCGTTATTATAAAACTATTATAATTTATTATAGCATTTTTAATAAACAGCACATACTTTGTATTTTTTCAGCACAAAGTGCCTTGAACAAATGTATTCAATCCAATATTTGAAGAAGAAAAAATGAAAATGCTAATCCAGTGTTCTGAAAAGTCAAACAAATCTTGAAACACAAACTGTTGTAGGGCTAACCAAACCATATTGGGCTTTTTGCAGGATTCTTTATTTCAATAAATGCCAAAATTGACTCAACATGCATTACTTTTTGCCTTTCAATCTGAATGTATAAAGTCACATTTTTCCTTCATACACCGTCACTTTGGTTTGTGCTCTCTAGTGCAATCTGCATGGATATTGACAAGTTCTACTTTGATTAGGAACTGACAACTTAGTTTATTATTTTATTTTATTTATTTGATCTAATCTATACATAGACTTTAGAAATGTTCAATACGTATTTCAATGAATATGTTTGTCAACAAAATCTGCTAGCTCTCTGAATTAAAAGGAATGAAGAATTCTAAATTCCACAGTAGTAGTGTGAAGCATGAACATGTATTATACGATCAGATTTTATGGCTTTTCATGAGATGTCAGGTAAATTGTTTGCGTCAGTTTTGGCAAAGCAGAGAAAAAAGAGGAAAAAAAGAAGTAAAAAGCATGTTAAGCAGATAACTCACACTTAATAACTTTTGTAGCAGGAATATGACACTTTTTGTGGATCTCCACTTTTGTATTTTGACATTTCTATTTATGAAAAGAAAATTGATAATAATTTCATTTAGATGATTTGCTAGAGGAACAAAAATGTACGGGGATTTCCCGGTTCAATTTGTTGATGATCTATGTACAGTTAGGAGACTAGCACTGTTTAGCATAATGCTTCACCCATCCTGCTTTCGCTGTCCTAATTTCATCCATTTTCACATTTAACTATAGTTCGACACATTCTTTGAGTTGTATGACTAATGTCCCTCAGCCGTTATCAACGCTCACGTTTTCATTTTGATAATTCCTGCTTTTTACACTTAGTCTAAGCATGCCATAGACAGTTGAAATATCCACATACTTAGCTTGTAGATATTTTAAATTTAAAACGTGGTTGTGATTTTGGGAGGAGCGGAAGGGCTAACATGTTCATTCCATCATGTTATATAATGTTGTGAAATACATATATACAGAAACAAATTCTATCGATAATTCTATTTAGATCATCAGGAAATAATGCGAGAATGGTAGCCTTATTACCGTTGCTACTAGCATGCTAGAATAAAGGTTTCAGACAAAATGTTTCAATATCGATATGAGCAGTTCGATACTACTTGTTTTTCTGTAATGATCTCTATTTAAATACAGAATGTCATTTAACTAAGAGTATGCGTTCTTAATATATCTATAGTAATAGAACAAATATGCCAAATGTTTATTAACATGATTTAAGCTGGAAAGAAACCTCTTACAAAAGTCTGCACCAGTGAGGACGAATGCCATACGGTGTCCATGTACTGTACCATCGCGCCACACATTTCCGTAAACGCGTAGCACTGTGAATGAATGTTCACTTTGTAGTTTCACCCACGAACAGATATTATCACAATGTTAGCATACCTTAGCTGAAGAGAAAAAGAGAATGATAGTTGTATGGTGATATAAAAAGATCACAACTGATGCCTCTATAGAATTGTTGTAACATGATGAGGTATTTTGCCAAAACCTACCTTTTCCCAAAACCGCATGTCACTGTTTCCTAGGCTTTCTATGTGACTTAACCGATTATCTATTTTCTTAGGCATGGTAACTTCAATATTGAAGTAGGCTACTTGTCTTCTCCACACACCTGGAAAACCAGTTTGCCTTGTTAGAAACTAGGTCATTTTTCCTGGAATTGTTGTTTGAATTTTTCCCTTCATACCTATAGTTGTGTATTTTTAATGTTTGAATTTTACACTATTTTGTTATTGTTCGTAATAACAAATGTAATCGGTTAATAGATCTGACGATAACTCTTCACAGCATCATTGCAATTTATCGTAATTTCAAACCAATGTATGTGTATATGCAGCAAGAAAGTTTTGGTAGACTACACAAACAGGTTACCAGTGTCAACTGATAGTGTATATATATCCATTCAATGGGTTCTGTTGTAGGGTCCTTAACATTCTTGCTGTTTATACAACGATATGTCAATAAAACTGTTTTGATAGATCATAACAATTTTTATTCAATTACTGACAATTAGTAATGCAGCCAAATATTATCACCTCATTTTCATCCTTACTACATAAACGTTTTGATTATAAGAAAATATTAACAAATTAATGGCGTATCATCAAGGCTTTGCTCTTGTTATAGACTCATCACAAAACATTGACCAAGTTTTATCATCCATTCGTAGAAAAACTTAGCATTGAAGAAAATATAACAAAATTGGTTTGGACAAAATAGCTTACAAAAGTGTAAAATGGAACTGAGTATTTGGATAAAATTTGTCATGGTTTTGTATTGCAGTCTTCCTTTAGAAAAAAAGTAATCAAAGTCTCATTTGTCTTAACATGTGTTTATAATGTGTTGATGTTATGTCTGGTATTCATTGTTGAAAGCAAACTAGCGGCGACCCTTACAGACATCCGTTAGTTCTCATTGTTATGTACTGGAATAAAAACTGGAAACTTGAAAATAACCTATTTCTTCAGAGAGTGATTCAAATTAATCGTGTAGTGAAAAAATGAAACACGACACATTATATTGTGGTATCAATTACATTCAACCGAACTGAAAAGGGTTAAGTTATTACTGATTGGCGAGCAAAAAGAGTATTAGTTATCTGACCAAATCTGGAAAGAGTTGTCCAGTTTTTACACCTATTTTCATTATTCATGTGAATATGCTCTGTGCAAATGTATCCCTCGCTCTGTTGTGCAGATGATGATGTATAAAATGGAAAGGTCATTGTCACCATAATAACCATTAGATAATTCAATCGATTTCGCTTTTTCAAGATCAAAGTGTATTGAAATGACATTTGAGGACATTGAACTGTAATTCACGTCAATTGAATAATGAACTTTAAGAGTAATCAGTTTACATCTATCAATATACAATATAATTTCATTTCGAATACATTAATTGAATAAACAATCTTCGCCATACATCATCTTAGACACAGTGAACATACCTTGACATGCGTTTATAGTGCCAAAGTCAGTTTCAATCTGCATCGCTACTCATGTAAACCTGAAACTGTAAATACAATGTCTATGTATTGTTACATATTTCCTGCTGTTTCCTCTTAATTCCACATATCCTTTTCATATACTTTCTCGCTTTTGCTTACTTCCTCTTTCTGTTTCCTTACCCTGTTCTTACCAGACATGGTGTTTGATACAACAATCTGTTATACCCGCGTCGAACTTTGCAAGTACGAGATCGCAACCTCGTCATTTGCGATGAAAAGATCAGCTCGAAATTATTTTAGTAATGGCGGTACTTATAGACCATAATTTCAGGTGAACGTTCTACCATGTAATGCCATTCGAGACTTGCAACTTTGGACCTCCATTTGAACAATTGGTTAATGATCGAATTTAAGAATTACCATTCTTTTGATGAAGCCCAATTAACACATTTGTAATAACGTCGTAAAAATATTACACCAGTATTATATTTCTCACTTTCCTGTTTCAATTTTTCATTATTCTATATATGTCACGAGCAATTAACCTGCACATACAATATCATCATTATGGTCTTTTCCACTCCCTACTCTGACTTTATTCCTTCCCGCTTATCACTGGCCTATCCAGCTGCTGCAACATCTACCCTAGGTACTGGTCTCTCGCAACTGTTCATTCTGATAGATCTGTATTTAGTCGATCTAATTTCATAAATGTCATTTACTGATCAGCACACAAGTGGATATACTGAGTGTTAACATCGATTGAAATATATTTGCATCATCACCGCCGCGCCAATTTAGCGAGATTATATACTTCTAACGTTACGTATTAATGTGCAATTTCATGATCGGGGTGATTTGTTTTGTCGTGAGAACAAAAACAAATATATCTTTCGATCCTCTTATGAAGAATTAGATGATGTGTTGAATTGATTTTAATGTGATGATGCAAACATTATTCATGAAATACTATAATCATTCAGTTGTTCAGTAACTGATCATGCGCATAGTCCGTTGATATATATATTTTTTAATCTGGAGAAAGTATACAATACAATTTTGTTAAAAGTTCATATGATTAGTTGATTGATTTTAAAATGTTATTTTGTCGGTGTCATATGAACAAAGAAGTATTGCATTAACAAGTTTCACATGTGAGGTGTCATATTTGATTCCATTCAAGGTAACGGTGTTGAACGATTTACAGACTTCCTATCACCGCCATTTATCATGCTATACATTAATGCTCTTAGATTTGTCTGTACATTCCTGTAGATATTCTGTGTTGAGAAGCTCTTAGATATGTATGAGGCTTTGGTAATGCATTAGTCACTGCTTGATTCAAAACCGGTATGGCAACAATTAGCATTTTGTTCCTAATCGCTATAGTGTCCAAAGATTCTTCAAATTAGTGAAATTAAGTTAAAATAGTTGTTGTATTTGAAGGATGTTTTTACAACATTAAGTCGGTCGGTTTTGAATTAAGTGACTGATGACGTAGAAATATCAGCATCATTGGAAGGGTTCTGAAAAAATATAGTACAATTTATAAAGACGGGTTTTTTGTTTTTATTCTAGGAGTCGTATGTAGGATTCAACGTAGGAGTGTTTCGACTGTTCCGAGCGGCCCGGTTGATCAAGTTGTTGAGACAGGGATATACAATACGTCTGCTCTTGTGGACTTTCCTTCAGTCCTTCAAGGTAAATCCTATTCACATTCAAGAAAATTTACGGCTGTGCTTGTTTTGTTTGAATAGTTAGCAATATCGGTGTGTCGATTAATTTTATTATGCTGTTTTGTAAATAAGGTAAACCTGCCTTCGTCTTTGATGCAATGATACATGATAAAATGATTGACACTTCATGTTTGAATTCATGTTTTTTTTTTTGTTTATAAAATAGAGAGGAATTATGAATAATGTAACACATTTGTTTTTATTCTAGGCGTTGCCTTATGTGTGTCTACTGATCCTGATGCTGTTCTTCATCTATGCCATTATTGGAATGCAGGTAAGTAATGACCAATGATTTTGAAAACTACCAAATAGTGGCCGAAAGTGTCGCAAAAAAAGATGGCATCCACTTGAAACGCCACAAGGTGACGTCACGATGCAGGTTCATGAAATGTAGTTTTTGGAGTCATCCGTAATAGCAATTTTGCCGAAAGGATGTTACATGTAGTAATTACAATATTATAAAGTATATTATACAGTTTTCACCATCGTGTTTCCATTCATTTTGTATGTGTACTATTTTTAAAGCAAACCCCAATCTAGACGTGCGGTTGTTTAATTAATTCTGTTACGCTGATAAATGTAACGTCAACATAACGCTCTTAATCCTTTTCAGGACAAAGGATGTCGTTCTGTTTCATCGTAAAACATGTACATATTTTCAGCTTTATAGTCATGTTTAGGTCACTTATTACAATGTACCTAATCACCTTGCTTAAGATAATTACTTAAAATTAGAACATTCATTTTAGAAGACACAATAAAATCATCCTTTCACTATTTCAGGTTTTTGGGAACATCAAATTAGACTCCAAAACATCTATAACAAGACATAACAATTTCCGTAATTTTGCTCAAGGCCTCATGCTATTGTTCAGGTAAGTTGTGATTTTTACAGTTCCTTTCACAGTTCTGGCAATAAATCTTCATCGATCAATTCTTAACATGCAATACACGGCTTGTGAAATTATTCAATATACAATTCAACATTGAATTGTTTTGAAAAATATTTTGTGAAACCTGCAAGAGTGTATGTATATATTTGTTAAAGTAAAATACCATATTGTCAATACTTGCGGCCAAAATTGAAACTCAAAGGCATGGGTTAGTTGAGTGTAGCAAGACATCGTGCGTACGAATTTGCGACCTTGCTGCATTTTCAAAGAATTATACAAACGCCTGTGGAATTTATTTCCAGATGTGCCACTGGGGAAAGTTGGCAGCAGATCATGCTGTCGTGTTTGAGTGGTCAAACATGTGATCCTGAGTCCGGCAGTAAAAAGAAGACATGTGGCCTGGACTTCGCATACATCTACTTCGTATCATTCATTTTCTTTTGTTCATTTCTAGTGAGTAAAATCATTTTAGTAAATCGTGTAATTTTACCATAGATTTTTTTTCGCGATTTATCTTTTGATTAGATATTTGCGAGGTGTCTTTTTCCGGCAGCTTTATGAATATCATTTGAGTCTCGATAAAGATTTACAACACATAAAAAAAGTATGCATATGAAATGGAGTATTTTTTTGTTTTGCGAGTTAGGAAGAAAAAATGTATCTTGCAAAAATACATTATATAAAATACTGGTATATGTTTATAGTATTTTGAATTTAACCATTCAGTATAATATGCTTTTAAAAGTATAATTTATTTAGCCATTTCAAATCTATAAAGTTTCTAGTTTAATTGTGTCTTTAAAAGGTAAAAACAATAAGAGGGTGTAACACTCTCTAACAACATGCTTCATAACGTTAACGGGTATATTTAGACTTTCATTCGTTTGTGATTTATGCCTGAACATTTGTAATAAGCTCGTTTCAGAATCCCCGTTTTCACTCTGCATATAACGATGCTAACCTAGTAAGTTTATAGGTGAAAGTTAAATGTCCAACATCAGTTTAATTGCCCCTCCATCATCACACCATTGATCAGATTCAAAAAGGATCTAAATGGTTTTGATAAGCTGTCATTGTTCATATTTTGTATTGTTTACTGATCATGATCATTCCAAATACTGTTCAATCGATTGCATCCTTCTTGAAAGTTAGTTGCTTTCAACGTTCGTTGCACGCTACCTTTGTTTGTAGATGTTAAACTTGTTTGTGGCCGTCATCATGGACAACTTTGACTACCTAACTAGAGACAGCTCCATATTGGGGCCACATCATTTAGACGAGTACTCCCGGGTGTGGGCTGACTACGATCCGGCAGCTACGTACGTATGCCTGTCACCGTGGCACGTCATATATCTTTTTCTTGATGATTCACAAAATGGACAACCGAATTGTTTGCATGTACTTTACTTTCAATCGAAATCAGTTTTTATTTGTCAAACATTGCCTTGGATATTAATAACTTTGCACAAACAAAAAATAAAAAATAAAAACAAACGAATTCAACCATGAAATTCATAACCATTGCAACTTGTTTGTATATATATATATAAATATTTATAAAGAGGTTTTACCTCAAAAAGCAGCAGATTATTTTCAAAAGATAAACAAAGTATTTATGCACCCATGCATAGTGCTTATTAGGCCTTAATGTTACTGAATAGGTAAAACAATTGTATGCATTTGGGGTTCGAGTATTATTTAAAGAGTTTATTAAGAAGTTTACCTCAAATTCCATGTTTTTGTCTTTACCACGTTTATCAACTAAAACGAGATTGAAGTGAAAAAACCCAAGAACTGGAACCGGAGATCAAGGAAAAATTAACATCTTCTACATAAGCGATTATGCCACAAATGACAAAAATATGAAAAATACATGTATGTATACGAATCTGATATGATTTCCATTGGGCATATGTATCAGACTCTCATATATGGTATAATGAAAATCATATTAGAATCTTATTCCCTTTCATATGTGGCATAATTGGTAGTGCATCTATCCATGTTTCGTTTGTTTTAACAGAGGTAGAATACACTATACGGACATGTATGAGATGTTGAAGAACATGGAACCGCCGGTCGGGTTCGGTAAAAAATGTCCAAACAAGTTTGCGTATCGGAAATTGATACGAATGAACATGCCAGTTGCCCAGGACGGAAAGGTCAACTTCACGACGACCCTTTTTGCCCTTATAAGGGAATCTCTTGGGATAAAAATGGCACCAGGTAAAAAGGGAATAAAGTACCTAACGCATAGCCAAGTTATTAGAAATAAATAGAAACGATTAGTTTTATATAATGAAGGTAAAAAAACGGTAATAAACGTTTAATTTTGTGATAAACTTAAATTTTTACTACTTCAAAGGCCCTGCAAATTCAACACGTTGCTTATTCTCGAAATAATCTCTTTATATCATAATTACAACAGTGAAAAATAAAGGACTACACATTTTACATGGCCTGTTTAATAGTATTGTTTATTTTCGTTCAATAATTATCCAAATACGTCATTTTGTAAAACAATTCACAGGCAAATTCGAAAAATGAGAAAACTACTCATACAGAAAGTGATGGGGGGGAAAACACAAATTACTTTCATTTTTTTCGATGGTGTGGTTACGATAAATTAGAAAGTTTATCGAAAATATTCATGTAGCACAACCAAAAGGTGCGTATCTGTGACGTTTCACGTTTTGTTATTTCAACATGTCGTCAATGGTAAAACGGCAAACGTTTCAATTGCTTGATATTGTAAACAAAATATTGTTAGCAAAGCCGCTAAGTATGCCCAGGGTGGGATTTCTTTTGTTTTGGGGCGAAAAATGTATGTTACGTTGGAGGTATTCCAAATGTCATGCTCTTACTCAGTAATCATACTATTGAAGAGGCCATGTTGAACTTTAGCAATAATAGAAATTTATACATTCTAATTCGGAACTTTACTTTTTATAATTTTGATCTAATTTAGCATGTTGCTTTCTTTAAATATTGAGCACTATTTTGTTACAACTGGGCACTACGTCGTTTGCACATGAGTTGCGCTCCGATATTTCAGTTGAGCTAATGGACAAGAAGGACGAAGAGATGAGAGACATCGTAAGAAGGTTATGGCCGGTCCAAGCCCGTAAAATGGTCAATCGTCTCGTTCCAGGCAACAATGGTACGTGCTCCTACGGGCTCATATCAAACACAAATTCGTATGTTGTTAACGGTACAATGGAAAAGTGCCAATTTTTGCTTTATCAGTACAAAAATATGTGCGTACATATATATTGACATTCAAAATATTCCCTCCAGTAATGAAAGCATGACAATTAACGCAGAAAACAATCCGGTTATAGATAATTTTGTAACACGTTATACATTGTACTTGACCCAAAAATATTGTGTCGGTATTTTATATATTGTTTTTTAAATTTTGATAAAAATATAGTTTATATGACTGTTTTTGGTATACATTCATTGGTAGTTAAGTCCCCCTTATGAAGTTGGGACTTAATGTTTTACAGCGGTTTTTTTTTCTATTCTTTCTTATTATTTTTCTTCCAAATGGTTTCCAGAGTTTTTCTCTCAGAACGTAACGGCCGGATACTTATGAAGCTCAACATGAGCATTGGTGGGCATGTGTAGATGTGCGTAACGTGGTATTATTTGTGATAGATCATCAAACATGGCCCTGTGATCTCCGATTGTTTGACACATTTATGGGTGTGCGCCAAGGTGATACCGACGGCTCCTGGCTTTATCTTGATTTTGCGCAAACACAGTATGCAAGTTTATTATGTCATAGGGGCAGTTGGGGGACTTGAGTGAATATTCCCGTTACAATCGAAATTGTCTCGTTTAATTTTATGACGTTTTTTTTCTTTTCAGATTTAACCTATGGAAAGTTAACAGTGGGGAAAATCTATGTAGGCCTTTTGATATTAGATAATTGGAGGGCTTACAAATCAAGTCAGACCAAGTTTGACAGTATGAAAATGGTAAGTAGGTACAAGGCACATGATAAAATTAAAAATGCTAAAATGTTGAATTCGGAGAGGAAACGTATTTTGAAAACGACATACACAACAATAGCGGTGTTTTAAGTTGAACAATCTACTTTTGGTAAAGGCACTTTTTTCTACTTGTCTACTCTACCGTAATGCGTTATCAATTTATTAAAAATGCTGGCTTATGGTGGGTTGTTCCTGTTTTTCATCGTATATTTTACCTTCATCATAACATATTCATCAAGAAATATCATTTTAGAGCTTGTCATAAAAATATTTGAGAGAAATTCTTTGGAACGTTTACTATGGTTGTTTGAAACGAATTATTGTTAAAAATGAATATTATTAGATTTATAATGTAGATCTATGAGCCTTTTCACTTCAAGTGATTTCTCGACTATTGATATTGTAAACGATACGTCAAACATTGTTTTACTAATTTTACATCAATGTACCGGGGGGAAAATTATAGCTCTGATGCTTTAAAGGTATAATTTGAATATACTTTCATTACGATCTAAAAAAAAAGCAAGCAAATATTATGATAATAACACTAGTGGTTGGATTTAGAAAATAATTAGGTGTTTACACATTTCGTGGCTGGAGATTCCTCCGAATAGGGAATATTTTGGAGAAATAAATATATTCTTACGAAAATTCGCAGGCTGAGAATAGAGGTGTCGTAAATCACAGAAAACGTTCCACTACTCTTCTATACTGTTATACTTAATACAGCTTTTGATTGGTTTTGCTTATATCCGTAAGTCCTGAACATTTCATATGATAAGCATCCTCTCTAGATGACTATTTTGATATGTGGGTTTGGCCTGGTTAAACGCCTATTATGATGTGTGGGTGTGACCTTTTGAGATTTGGGTTTGACCTTTCTGATTGCAGGAGGATAGTAAGGAAGAGGTTAGTAGCAGTCGTCTCCGACGCAGTCTTCGCTGTGGCAACCACATAGCCAAACTTGACCCAAAAACTGCAGAAACTACTATCTAATGACTGCACACTTTCCACTTGTCTAGCATGACTTCACTGCACAATTAGTTATGAGTGGCCCCCTATCGTACCATTAACACAGGGAGTTGCTAACGTGCATATCAATATACTATGCATAAAATATGAAATAGCGATATTAAACATACCGTAAGAAAAAACGTAATCAAACAAATCTGAATCTGTTTTCACCGATGTTAAAAACAACGAGATTATCATTTCCATTTCTTTTAATGGAGCTGTAAGATTCAAAATTACACTTTACTCTAATTACTTTTATTATCAATGACTTACTCTTAAAATATGAGATATTGACATCAAATTGTTCTATTAATTTCAAATGGATCATTGATATTCAACACTAGTCACAATCTGCGAATGAAGTATTGATATGCATACTAACTTTATATTATATCATATTCATTAGATATGTTTTTAGTTGCTCCTCTATTTTTCCTTTACGTAAGGTGTTGTGACATTCCATACCGTGAACAAATTAAAGCAATTTTAAAACAGAAGTTGTAATTTACGAGATACATCACATCAATACTTACAAATTCAACAAATATTATCGCATCGCTCATTTTTTCCGTATTATAATATTCTGGGGATTTTTTACATGTAAAAAGTACATTTTAATTCAACTTCAACTGACGTTTCTTTTTGTTTCTTTTGTTGTGATGTCAGTATCATTTAGTTTTATAATGCCTCGCTATTTTCCTCTATTTCGGTGTTATTATTTCATTAGATCGTGTGTTTTAGATTTAAATATTTTTAAGCAAAGTGCTACATTTCATTATTATAACAGCTCTTTAAAATGGATAAAATCGGATTAACAGAAATATTTGCTGCTTGTGAAATTGTAAAATTAAGTAAGACCGTTATGCTTGCTCAATTATTTAATTATCATAGTATGCGCAATCAACAATTGTCCCAGTGCTACCAGATTTCATATTAAGTTGGTGTTAGAATGAGGAAGAATCATATTATCGACTTATAACAGTTGTATTTAAATCTGTAAGCGTCTTATTTCGACAATCATTCCTAGTATACACTAAGTGTAAAGTACCGGAATAATTTGTTTAAAATATTACAGCTTTTCCTTTAATATTAATCCAATGCTTGGCATTATATTGCTCAAGATTGTCCTCAACTTAAAGATATTTTACAAAACAGGGGCCAGTTTATCCATTATCCTATATGTTAAAATAGCTATCATTCCTTCCATGTTAAACTTCGCATCGTAATGTTTGTCGCCTCTCCGTATTAAATATGTGTCTGCATGCAACAGTCATTCCTATTGAAATATAATTTGATTTATGTATTTATAGTGATACATTATTTTCGTTATCGTATGCATACTAGCTGTTCCTGTTTCCGTGGTCTGAACAATCCGATAAAATCATTACTAAAAATATGAAATCTCAATTTGAATTTAAAAATATGCGAAAAAAGGAAATCTTTTATGAAAATCTCTTTGTTTAATCCACGGAACTTGTTTGTAAAGTACTTTTAAAGGGAATTTAACCTCATAATCTGTATTTTATTTTCATGTAGAAAGGACTTTCCTATAAATGATGTTTTATAGAAACATCTATTTTAAACTAAAAATCTCTCTGAAGTTTCAATTGAAATGTTTGTATAAGAATTATTTTTTTTGCATTAATGTCATGATCATGGTGCAATATACAAATCTTGAAAAAGAAAAGGTAAATTCCCTTTAAGTTATCAATATTTGTAATGTGTATTAGTGTGTTCCTCTTAGATTCCTTCTCTACTTTCTTGTCCCTCTCTCTAGTGAAGATCTTCTCCAAATAGTTCTTTCCTATGTATTTGTTTCTCTTTATTCATCTTTTAAATTTCTTTATCATTGCCATGGAAACATCTTATCAACAGTTTGCAGCATCGAAAATTAACTCATTATGGATGTTTGAATTGTTACATTCAGGATGCATTTTACCAGAACACTCTTGGTGTAGGTGATTTAGGAATGACTTAACGTTAACACTTCATATTAACTTCCTATTCAACCATTATTTGCATAACATGGGTTTGACTTGGGTTGGAATGTTAACTTTTTGCTCACTAATAATTTAAAAAACTAACATTGGGTCAAAGTAAATGGCTAAATGTCGCGCCTCCGAGACAATACTACCGGACCTATGAGAACCACTATAAGGTACTTATGTTAAATTTGCATTATGTTTTGTTTTCAATTACATTGTTTTATGTATTCATTGTTTCATGCGGGATTTCTTATACCGTTTATGCATTACAAGTGAAACATTCACATGCATGGGGAAAGTTGGTTTATAATATTTACATAATTTGATATTGATTTAAGGAGTGTTATAGCGAATTATGTTAAAAACAACAAATTAGTTTGCAGATATGATAGAGAAATAAGTTTTTTTCATTTAGAGCTGTTAATAAGTGTTATAAAATTTACTTAATTTGAATTTGGTTGCAAATGCAAACTTACTTTATACTTGGTTGCAAAATCATTATCCGGAATCAAAAGGTTTGATGACATTTGTGTTAAATGACATAAAAAAGATGGCTTTGATTTCTAGAGTAGTTCATTTGGTCAGAATGTTCCATCAAGACATGTTTGGGAGAACGTGATGGTAAGATGATGGGACGGAATGTAAATGTTATACATATAACAATCCAACACCCACTGACAGCTTTGCTAGACAATAATATATACAAGATGCTTGATAAAACCGAATTGTCCAACTAATCATTCGGAAGAACCTCTGTGGAAGTAATATAAAGGTTATTTAGTGTAAATGCATATTGAGCAGTGAATCAATTCAGCAAATCTCTGATATCACGCCGTACAGGAAAGTAGATGAAGATCGAGGCCTATCTCTCTTCTCCTTCCTCCTATGTCCTTTCCTGTGGCTGCCTCCGCATCTTTGTGCTTCTTGGTGGAGTAATGTGCCCCTGACGTTGTGTACCGGAGCTAGTCGCTATACGACGACCAACGGTATCTGTATTCGCTTCTTTCTTTATTATCAGTAGCTAGGCCAACCTCGCGTCGCACACCCAGAGTTAATTTATGTCCCTCGTTTTCCAGCGTCACCCGTGCTTTTTCCAGAGACTGATGGGGGTGCTGAGGACACCGTCGGCTCGGTCAAGCCAAAGTCTGGACCAGGACTCCGACCATTCACCGGACGATGACATGGACGGAGGTCACAGGTAATTACAAGGGTCTGAGGTCAAGGTTCAAGGGTGGCCGACTCATCAAGTGTGGTCTTGCGGGAAGAAAAAGAAACAGTTACTACTTCTACTACTACTGACACTGCTACCCTACTACAGCTAATATGATATCAGGTGACATAATTACTGTGCTTTAATTTCCCAAGTTTGGTGTGAAGAAGATACGGGAAAACATATTCCATGGCTTCATAAACGAAACATTTTCTACTGAGAAAATGTTATTAGCAATGTAAACAAATAGGTTTTGTTTTATGAATTTTTCTCTGATTCATTATTAAAATAAATAATACATTAATGCTACTAAGACCAAACTGTCAAATTAAAGCACATTTATTTTAGTCCTAGCATGCTGTAGTTCCAGTAGACCACAAATTTTATCATTTATTCATATTTTTCTAACTATTCATGAAATCTACACTTAAATTAGATCACACTGCATGATATGAACCAACATGCATCAAAGCTGAACACTGTTACACTTGATAAATGTGACACCTAGCTTAGAAAATCGGAATGGGATCTGTTAGTAAAATTTTACCCGTTCTTTTAGAAATTAAATCTACACACATTGCAGCCTTGGTATGTGAATATCCCAGAACCGACATGTTCCTATCCCTTTGAGGTTAAACACGTACCCCAGACATGACCCTTTAACCGTCACTTTATCCACACACCCTTTCCAACGTATGAAGGGAATAAGGGATTTTAATGGAATGGGGCATTAGTTTTTCAATATTCTATCTGCAATTGCTGGCATGGATTTTCTTTAACGGTAGTTGTATGTCAAATGAAGGCATATATCTCTGTCACACTCTGTTAATGGTTGAACCCCATTTGAATTTGAGAGGATATCAATCGTGCTATAGAATATCAATTAATCACTAAATAACCCGGTATGTTAGGATTATATTAAAAGATATTTAATGGGAAAACATTTCAACACTTGTCGTTTCACACATCAAAGATACATTCATGATGACCATGGACATTGAATTAAGTTACTTGTAAATGATGAATCTGTGTTATCAGATACAGTTTGTATCACCTCTACAAATAACAATCATATAGTAGTAACCGTACAAATTCATACATCGGTGACAGTTTTTTGTATCTGTAAAATATTCCGATTTCTTAGTTGAACAGATTTTTAGCTCACCTGGGCCGTCGGGCCATGTGAGCTTATGCCGTACTGCGGCGTCCGTCGTCCGTCCGTCAACTTTTTCTTTTGAACGACTTCTGAAGAACTGGAGGACCTAGGGTCATGATATTTGGCCAGTAGGTACCTGGGATGGAGTGCTATAAAATGTCCGCATTAAAATGACCTTGACTTACTTCAAAGGTCACAGGGGTCAAATATGTTTAAAACTTCAACAACAATATCCTAAGAACCATTTGGACTAGAGTCATGATACTTGGGTATGTTATGAAGACCAGCAGTGCAAATTTTTTTCTCAATTACAGTAATGAGGTCAAATATGTTAAAAACTTCAAACAACAATATCCTAAGAACCATTTCGACTAGAGTCATAATACTTGGGTATGTTATGTAAACCAGCTGTGAGAATTGTTTTCTTCTTTCCAGTAATGAGGTCAAAGGTCAACTTTAAGTGCAAGTCGGGAGTCAAAGGTCAATGAGGGTTAAAAGCTTTAAAATCAAAATTTCAAATTTCAAACAACAATATCCTCAGAATCATTTAAGAGATGATACAATGTCTTTTGTTCTAGTTACCAAATTTGGTCTTAAGTTACCTATATGTCAGTTTCATGTAACAAAAGAAACAGGTGAGCGATACAGGCCCTCTGGGCCTCTTGTTTACATATTAAATTATTTCTGAATGCCTCACGGTTTCCTCTTTTTCATCTTGTAATTAAACATTTACTACAAAACAATCATTTCAACTTTATTCTATAAGCTGTCCATCTTTAATTTCCTTGCATGACCAAATCTTTTGTCTATTCTTCCTTTTATCTTACTCTCTATCTTTAAATCTGTCGAAATTTTTCACAATTCTATCTTCCATGCTGTTAATGGAAATGCATTAGAATATTTTCAAGAAATTGTACTTTTTCATACATATTGAGATATATATATGAGAATAATATTTTTGTATTAAAAATATATTCTTATTTGATACATAAGTGAATTGCAGTTTTATACAATACGATAGTATATGAAACAAAACATTTTAAAATGTATTGCAAATATGTTTTCACATTGTAAATCACTTTCTTTTCGTAAATAATTGCTTTACCAGCTGTAATTAAGCGACTTGTTCGTAAGTTATTGGACTCGAAACTTACAACGAACTATAATTAATGTATATTCCTTATTTACTTGTGTATGAATAGATATTGGCGATATAATCTAATTCACACTCCTCTCAAATGACAGTGAAAATAACTTAATAAAACAATTGATCTACCGTGAAAATTTAATTTGTTTATTTCACATTATAACTTACTCTACCAGTATCTAAAGAAATATTACATGAGTTTCATTTCATTTGAAATGTCTATTTAAAATGAAAATCGTCACAAGCGTCATTAACCTTGTATGAAATGGAAAGGAATTACATATCATTTCCATCACATGATAATGAAAATTGCGGACGCATTCTTTCCATTTTATTAGCTAATTTTGTCATAAGGGCATCATTATGTAACCTTGAAGTCTGTTCATTATAATGCATGACGTCACATTTTTCATTTGATTTTTCAATTATACAGAAAATATTTATGACGTGATTGTATTCAGTATATGACACGGTAATCATGTGATATATGCTATTTTAATTGTTCTGTAATACACCCGTTACAGGGAGTAAGTTTCTGATTGTTAAATTGTACATTTATTTATTGATCATCAGGTAAGTAAAATTGTAACTGTAGAATGTTGAATCTTGTTCCCCCAACTCTGAATACTATTGATAATCGCAGTGAAAATGTATAAAAAATGTTAACTTAATATTTTTTAGGTAGAAAACGAGAACTGTGTATAACATATAACGCAATTTGAACGTTTTGGTATACAAAGGTTTCTTAATTTCTGTAACTCTCCTTGATGTATATTTCTTAGAAGTCACTTGTAAAAGCATGTTATTTTTCAAAAAAAATACGTAATTTTTTCGAAAGTTAAATAAATGTGATAACCATCCATCATCGTATTGGTTACTTCAATGCAACCAGTTGGAATACAGTAAGATAGTGGACAGCAATTCTGCAAATCCATTTAATTCAGATACAGATACTTTGGTATATCACTTGTTTCTGACAATTTCGTGTACAACAGACACATTAATTCCCATAATGCCTGAAAATGGAAATGTATTCAGTTATAGTTGACGTTAATGTCTTCTTGTCGTTGATAAATATTTCTATGTGTCATAATAGTAGTCTGTGAAGAAACGCGTATTATGAGATGTTTGTAAATTATTGATACATCCACAAAATATGATTTATTTGTGAATCATTCATCTGTTCTGATTGGTGGAGAGATCCATATGCCCTGTTGGAAGAACGATTATTAGTTCAACAAATTCTAAAAAGCCAGTGCATAATAAACTGGTTAGTTAGTAGAAAAGGAAAGCAAAAGACTTGGCATTGGGTAGCAAGCAAAGCCTTTAGTATTTATCGGTATGGGATAGTTAGTTTCAAAGTAAGCAACAGCTGAAACGTGCGACAGAGACGTCTTTAGATGGATTTCAACGAATTCTTCTATCCACTAAATTACGCATTAAGAGGAGATGAAACCCTGGTTTCTGAACAGGTGTAAAGGCAGCTTTGTCTGTAGTGTTGTGTGTCTTTGGAGATGGTCACCTGCTGATTACCGATCATCTCGCTGTTCACTGATTCCATTTTTACTTACAGTATCGACAAACACCCTTGGCAGCGATCTCTGAGTTTTTTGCGGCGTGGTAGTAAACGGAAAAAAGACCATCAGCAAGGTGACGCGTGCAGTTTGCGGGTAAGATATCACGGAATATATATAGTCCAGTTGACTGTTCGCATTCCAACTGAACATCTTTTTTCTATAATGACTTGAAATTTAAATATAACATATTCCAGATATTGGGATAGCGGCAAACTCCTTTCAAAATAACACTTTATTAACAAACGTTATGTAATTAATTACGATGAAAACAGTTTCATCTTCATGAGCCTTGCACTGTTTAAGTGTTTATATAATCTTGTACCTGACCTACTATCCCGGCAGGGCCAAGGGTACCGTCCCGAATACGGTGGGTACGTAAACTCCTCATTCTCGTGCGAGGAGGAAGACGAAAAACTTTCCTCTGTTTCATCGCCTGCTAATGTTAGGGTAGCCATCCCTCACAAGAGAGTTGTATACCTCCGACAGGTACATATCGTTAGGTTGTAGCAAGCTTTTGGTGACGGGACTGCTGGTCAATTGATATTACCGTGAAGAGAATTTGCTTGGTATAAAGTTAACAGCTTAAAGCTTTCAAAATTAATCCTTTTAGCTGTGGTGATTGAATGGTTTGTACATATTGTGCTTATTATTATTAAATGTTTCATCTAGTTTTACGAACCTATTTATTTTGAATTCGTAGAGGTTTGGGACAACAACTTAATAAATTCAACTTACGGTCTCGGTTTCTGGTTTTTCTCTCTTTTTACTCTACTCCCTCTTCCTTTTCTGTATCCTCCATCCATAATTTGAATTTGCCATTGAATTTTGGATCGGCAGCATGGTCATTTTACAATGTGATTGTTGTCATGGAGCTGGTAATACATTTTTGTTTTAAATTAAAAACATATCTCATTGTAAGAAAAATAATTTGAAGATTTAAAAAACTTTGTATATTATTATTTGCAGTTCTATGATGTTGGTATCAACATTAACTATATAAATATTGCGAAGTTATAATGTTTATTTATAAAAAAAAAACGACATAAATCGTATTGCTTTAGAAGAACACTGTGACAACTTACAGACACAAAGATAACTTACTGGATCACAACTTTATTAAAATGCGTATTTCATTAACATTACCCTTGATAAATATGCATACATGGATGATGTGATTGAATAAAATTATGCAAATATGTTAATATAGTACTACGTATAGCTTGTTGTTTCCATACAATTTGTCTGTCATTTTTGCCAGTCTATGGAGCGCCAAGACTTTTCCCGAGGTCTGAAGCCTGAACACGCAGGTCACGTATCCATGTCCAGAACGAACTCGGACCAGTCCATCAGGGGCGGGAGTAAATCGCCCTCCCTACCAGGTACACCGGTGTCCCCAAGATCCCCATTGATGCCACACCGTAGTCCATTCGGATCCCCAGTTGGTAGCCCTTACATGGGTCGCCGATCACCATCGCCTCGAAGAGGGGATTTGGGATTTGCTTCAGCGGTAACGAACATCTGTGAACAAGCTCATAGCATTGCGGAACAGGATCGCAGATCAAAACATTACAGAAATAGGGATTATGAAGGTACATATAAGTTATGATCAATGCTGTTGAATACCTGTTTTAAACATTTTTAGTCACCCCTGGGGAACCCAAGTGGGGACTATTAATTTCGGTTTCAGTCCCAGATTATGACATCTGTTGCTTTTCGCTAAAAAGGCTTTCGTGTGTTTGCTTCTGCCGGAATATACCAGGCGCTAATTACAAGTTCTTGGATAACTCAGATATCGATTTCCTTTTTAAACAGGAATAGCATAAAACCTAAAGACGTTTCAAATTTCACACGGGAATTACATATGAAGCAGTTGATTCTTTGTTAATTTACATTACTCAATAAATGATCGATAGTATACACTTGCTTTATTTCTTTCTTTCTAATTAGGAAGAAAGAGTAGTTTTGATTGGCTAATGGGCTGTTTCATTGGATGGCTAGGTATATAAATAGAGGTTCCATCAGATGAAAAGCTCTCTCTTGCCCTAGCGGTCGAAGTGGAAGGAACACCTCTAAAAAGTTAAACAGTGACCAAGCTGAATACGTTTGGGCGCCTAGCTGCATAAGCTAGGGTTCCACTGTATTCCGTTATAGTACATGCTCAAAATAAATTGTATTACTGGATAGTGTGCATAGTCACAGGGTATCACAGTACAGGGCGACGCACTGTTGATACAGAGTGACAGGTACCAAGACACAGGGATTACCAAGGCATAGTAAGGTTTTTTAGTGGCTAGGGTGACGTGGTCAAGGTGTGTCGCGGTAAAGGGTGTACACTGTCAAGGTGTGTCGCGGTAAAGGGTGTACACTGTCAAGGGTGTCGCAGTAAGGGGCTATTTACTGTTGATACAGGGTGACGGATAAATTGTGATACAGTTGCTTTAGTTGGCTTTTTGACTATATTAGCGTTAGAGGTATATTAATATTAATGTAAAATATCTACCGGGTGTAGATTAGGCAGAAGTGATTTGTGGCAGTAGTTTGTTGAATCATTAGGTAATAGTTATTTGAGTCAGATAGACGGCCATTATTTTGTATATATCGTCGGCATTTATTTGTTACAACAATTACTGGGTCCAAGATATAACTTGGTAACAAACTGTAGGCACGCATGCGTTACACATATAACATAAAGATGTTCCGAGTATGAATCAGGCACCTTTGAGGTTCCCGAAGGGGTAGACTGTTATATAATAAAGAAAGATGATATTGCTGTGTATTCCTTCCTTTATGGCTATATATTTCCTCTGGTAACGGCTAGTATGGCTATGTATATTCTGCTTTGTTTATTCCTCCTGTCACAGACGCTTTAACTGTATTTCCTCCTGTGAAAGACGGTATGTCTCTTTATTCCCTCATGTAACAGACGGTATGCCTGTGTATTCCCTCCTGTATCAGACGGTATGACTGTGTACTCCCTCCTGTATCGACGGTATGACTGTGTATTCCCTCCTGTATCAGACGGTATGACTGTATTCCCTCCTGTATCAGATGGTATGACTGTGTATTCCCTCCTGTATCAGACGGTATGACTGTGTATTCCCTTCTGTATCAGACGGTATGACTACGTACTCCCTCCTGTATCAGACGGTATGACTGTACTCCCTCCTGTATCAGACGGTATGACCATGATTCCCTCCTGTATCAGACGGTATGACTGTATTCCCTCCTGTATCAGACGGTATGACTGTATTCCCTCCTGTATCAGACGGTATGACTGTGTATTCCCTTCTGTATCAGACGGTATGACTACGTGCTCCCTTCTGTATCAGACGGTATGACTGTGTATTCCCTCCTGTAACAGACGGAATGACTGTGTATTCCCTCCTGTATCAGACGGTATGACTGTGTATTCCCTCCTGTATCAGACGGTATGACTGTGTATTCCCTCCTGTATCAGACGGTATGACTGTGTATT
>JAUMHH010096647.1:0-41298 GCA_032359455.1 Chlamys rubida
GACGTTGCCATCCTCGATAATCCAGGGGTTACGCTCACTTTCGCTCTCTGCAGTAAGCGTAACCCCTGGATTATCGAGGATGTCACGTCGTATACCGCAATGTTTGGCGCGGTATTTGTAATTCTAACTTCCGATTGCTTGAAGTTGCTTGACGATGAAATTACTACAAAATGTCGTATTTTGTGCAAAATTGTTTCGTTTTTATCATAATTGAATAAACATTCATTAATTATGAACAAAAAAGTGTTGTCTGTCTTTTTAAAATGAAATTATTAGGGATAACTATGATATCTGATATACCGTATAAGCCCCAAAATAATCATGGTTATTCCTTAAATAAACTCTGTATTAGATCTAAATCATAATCCATCACTCGATCGTTCGGTATCCTCTAAGAACGATCGATGCAGTTAATTCTATAACGCTCTAGTTCATTCAAAGGAAAAATAAATGTTAACAATAACGAATGGTGTCAAATCGCTTTTTGGAGAAAGTTGAACACGCGCTATATATAAACATAAAACGGTAATCTTATATATCTTACATTTGGCAAGATATTTTTTTTGTGATGGGGGTAGATCGCTTATTCAAATAACTAAGTGTTTATTCTGACACATTTATGTAAACGGTACTTAAACGTTTCCATTTTAGCCGTATTTTGGCGGTAATATTAAAGCTAGACATGATTGCCTGCTCTGTAGTTTTTTTGTAGTATAAATGTTCGTGCTTTCTGTGATGGTTAACTTACGATCGAACATTCCAATATACTTAATACGTGTCCAAACCTTCGAATGGCCATTGGCGTTTGACTAGAACAGTATTGGGTCAGTTTTCAAGCTATGTTCATATACCGTACAATCTAGATGTTTGCGTTCGTCCGAACCTAAGGCAGCATTCATCTAATGCTTTGTATGCATCGTCAATGAAACGCTATTGAAGGAACGGCATTCCAACAATCTTGGTCGCTTTGGCGATTGATTCCAAGCTATTCAGTGCTTTAATTGATAAGGACCGACAAAAAACAGAAATGACGTCATACCAAAACCACAAACAATTTTGTAGGCTCAACATATAGAAATGTTTCTGTAGTTGTTTGGCGAAATTATTAAATACTGAAACCGGATTTCCGTGTTGATTTGAATTCCATTTGGTATTTGTATTATTGATTTTGGTCCTCATTTTTTTATGCTTACATTTCTTTAGCTCAATCACCCCTACATATTTAAACTGGACTTGCCCAGTCTTTGATTTGGTAAGGTTCAAATACGACTGGGTTCATCAGAGACAACCAGGCAATCCGGCACAGTGACGAACACAATGTTCCAACAATATATATGAGTAAATGTTGTGAAGAGGTTACAAAGTGTTTACGAGGGTGGAGGTCGACGCTGTTCTTAGGAGCCTTGCATATGCACGTGCTGAAGGGTTAATCGTTCGTAGACAGGCGCTGGGACCTGTAGGTGCGGAATAGGTAACACAGACGCTCTCTCTTATTATGGAACAGCATGCATTGGGTCGCCGACATATAACCAGAACCAAAGCGAAAACACCAGATAGCATCTAGGATGGAAACTCGTAGATTCCTTTCGCGTCTGTTCCGACAGGTGGCTCCCCCTGTCTCTATAATGTAAACATTGTTATAACACTATATACGAGACAAATTATGGAGTACGCATGCCAAACATTCTGCACCAAATGCTGAAGATATGCCTCGCTGCAAGATATATTGGGGCGATTGTTTGGCCCTGTGTCTTATTTCTGCCCAACAGCCACACACCTGTCAGTCTTCATTTGCATGCTGTGATTATTAGACTCATTATATAAATTAACCCCACTGTATGTTGCCTACCCCATCGTCAGAAAATCTCCGCCATTGGGCCAGCCATTATTTATGAAGAAGACGCCATCCAGTACTAGTTTAATAGCTTATCTTATACACAGCGCTCAAAGCCCGAAGCAATGTAGTGCTTGTATTAGAAATTAATCTTAAATCGCAGCGGAAATATTAAAATGAAATGTGTTTGAAATATTTTAAAAGTTCCATTTGCAAACGAGAATCGGTATATACATACTGTAGCAAAATTGCTGAAATTACTTATCAGTTCGATATTGCAACCTTTATATCTGATTTATGATTATTAGATGGTTGCGTTTAATGCTAGTAGTTCTAGACTTAACCATTCTTGTTTTTTTCTGATAAAACTGTCTTACATAAGGTGGAAATTACGATAAGAAAATATACTTAAGTTGATTAATAGAATCTACAACTAACTCGGAGCTGTGACAATAAAATCTCTAACCCGACGGATTTGTTTTGTCTGTCTGATCAGCGGCTCTGTCTCAAGGGTAGTACATTTCTCTATTGCGCTCTCAAGATGGTTCCCTTCTTCCCATTATTTCAATATTAAATTTGAAAACAATAGTTTTCATATTTTCACAAGAGCTGACTTTAATGTTATATCTTATTGTTCCCGTGACGTCATAGCATTGCTTCTTCTCTCGTGATATTTGAAATACCTAAGGGGTTGAAAGAAAAAACATGCACGGGTAAAACTGGAGATAATTATGTGAGTGTGTGTGTGTGAGGGGGGGTATAGCCACATTAAGGTGTTGATACTGATCGTCTCCTGTTTATATGTTAACATGGGTAAATCAGAATCAGTCAAACATTCTGCAGTTTATGGCCCCCAATGAACACCACTCCTTCAATCTCAGTACCGACTTCAGGCAGGACATTTCGACAACGAGTTTACGGCAATTTCAAGAGAAATTAATTTCAGTACCTTTAATCCCGTATTTCAAAGATGAAATCCGATGAGATTGAAGCAAGGTTGAACTTATTCTGTTATTTCGAAATAAACTTGAGTGTTTCTATCTTTTATGCTGATTAAGATACGTTAGCGATAAGGAAAATGAGAGGTAAACATACCATTTTATCATTCTATGGCTTACCATTAGTACCATCGGCTACCTGCTATACTATTAATGCACTGCAGTCGACGCCCTATTTTAAGTAATGGCTTATTCTCAAAGGAAGAATATCGTACCACATCAGGATGTTCCGTTAAAGTTTACGAAGTGTAAGTTGAACATTGTAACCTAGTGGGCGGGATCTTCCTTCCCGATTCCTGTAGATACGGTTTGCCATTATCCGAGCACTTTTAAGCCTCGCCACCTTTGATCTTCTACGCTCTCCCCTCCTATGTCCGTGGAGAAAAATGAGGGTCACGGGTAAATTTGATTTACTCTGCCGGGAAGTCATGCTGTGAGGAATTAGTGCCAGAGAGTTTGACCAAACGATGCATTCAGAGTGTTCAAAGATATTTCGGAAGAAATATGTGACAGCAAAGATATAACCAACAATTACAAACACACCGTATACCATAACACTGTGAAATGTGGCCAATAGCTATTAACAATTGGCAGGCGTTAAGGATAGAGACACAGGTTTTCACACACGGCATGCATATTTGAAAGAAGGTTTCGCGCACCACAATGTATGCCTGGACTAAGGTTTCGCGCACTGCTATGTATGTCATGATAGACAAAGGTTTCACGCTACACAATATATGTCGAGACAAAGGTTTCGCGCACCGCTATCATGTTTGGACGATGGTTACTCACACCGTATACATGAACAAAGTTTTCGGGCATCACAATGCATGTATGAATGGGCGAAAGATTCACGTGCGGAAATTCATGTATTCATACGGCAAATATGGACAATGGTTTGGCGCAACGCCCTGTATGTTTGGACAAAAGGACAAAGATTGCCATGCATGTATAGGCGACGTTTTGCGTACGGCGATGCATATCTGAAAGAACTTTTCGAGCCCCGCAATACATGAATGAAATCCGCGACGGTCAACGCAGGATCTGGATAGGGTATCGCACACACATCTATGCATGTGCTCAATCGCTTGTTTCACGAACGTTTTCAACTTATGGAAATTCCTTAAATGAATATTTTCTATATGAAAGCATTGCTGAAGAAAAAAAATCACTTAAGAATATTTTTTGTAAGTGTATCAACGCTTCCCTTTTGCAAATACGGAACGACTGTGAAACAGTGTCCATAGGACGCCGTCTGATTCACCAAGTTCGCAATGGTCAGGCAGAGAAAATAGACCAATTTGTTTGGAGAATGTCGTGCCGATATATCCTGTTTGATTCTGCCGGTAATTAGTAAAGGGGAGGCGAATTAAGTTGGTGTAACCTATCAGTACTGAACTGATTTAAACAGGAAGAGGGAGCGAACTGAGACATTGACCTTGGGCTCCCCTCTGGTACTGAAGTTTTTAACGAGGTACCCCTCCGACACAATATCTAACGCTGCCATCCCCTAATCCCTATCGCTTCCATGGGCATTGCGGTTAGTCCCTTTATTACTTTTTTTCTCTCAAATGGAATCCAATATACGTATGATGAATGTCTTTTAGGAACTATTTTTATATAATTTTATGGATCATAGTTTTAGAGGAATTAGGCTCCGGATTGTAATTTTTTTTTTCAGGAGTGACCTCCCTTCTCTTAGACTGGCCGATCGCTGGACTGTAGTGTTTCTGCTTGAGGTATTTGGTGCAGGAACAGTTGAGTTATCTTTATGGTTAAAATACCGGCTAAATACTAGCTTTTCCTTGACCTACTGACAAGTGTAGCGAAACGGGCGTTCACCCGGATCCAACCTACTATCCAAATCGGCTTGCCAACTGCGGACAGGCAAGCTGTGCCGCGATCTATTGAGCGAGTGACAATGGAGCAGAGGTTGGAGACTTGAGTTCCTTACCTGGCTTTAAATACATTATCCAAACAATGTTTTGTAGGGTTTTATTGACATTTCAGCAGAATTGTAAACATTATTTGTGTTTGTGTCTAAAACAAATATCGTAACAGCTTATAATAATGACTGTCGTCGTACACGGAAATATGGCGGAATATGTGTATATTTGGGCATCGTTGAGCATGTACACCTGTCATGTCTAAAAAGTTCGAACAACCCTACGCTATATACATCTTAATATCGGTATTGTCTAAAATTCTATATCTGTTCTTGAGACAAGATAAGCACTGTACCCAGACACGCCGCTTTTGCGTGTAAGATGAAATTAAGAACATATTTATATATAATTAATGTCATTATGGACTAATCGTAACCAAACTAGTTTAGTTTAAAGATATTTCATCTGCAATAGTGTACTAAACGAATTTGACTCAAATAATACCAATTTTGTTTTAGATACAAGATACATCATCTCCCTGTATATCTTCAGTTTTATACGTTATAAAAAGTCACACACTTCCTTTTAAGCAATTTTCGGTACCAGAAAGTGAAGGGATAAAAAGTGGAGGAAAAATTATTATATTTGCATTAACTCATCCACCCCTCTATTTCGGCAATACACTATGATATTCTATGATTTGGAGCAGTCCAAATGCAGCATCAGGTGTCAGTGGGATAAAAATTCAAACATGCAAGTTCAGGAGCGCCAACACCAGGTATTCCGTAAATGTATACTTGATCTGTTTCGGATGACTAGGCCAACCATTACTAGAACTAAAATTGAATTAGATAATAAATGAATAACGAAACAACTATTCATGTCCTATTTCAATATTCCTAACTAGACGACAGATATAAAAAGAACGGTAAGGAAAGTAGTATAGCGAAGAAAAAATAAATAAAAAACGATGTAATTAAGCATCGCCATTTGTTTTTTATATATTTGTTTTATACGTCTCTGTCCGGGTGATATATATAATATATTACCAATACTATCGTCGTTTTTGAAAACTAATAATAAAATTTCTCTAGGCAAGACCCGCACGCATTAATCCTGTTAGCACGGATTTACAGCTAATCTCATTCCGTACTTTTAGTACTTAAAGTATTTAAAATGTTCACATATAAATGAACCGTGTGTTACTTGCACTTTAAAATGACAAACCGCCAATATATATGTATAGTCAGCCCTGATTGATATCAATTTATTTTTTGTACAAGTTTTTATTCCGTTCATAATGACATTGAGATCGTTGATAACAATTAACACCAGGGTCGGCGGTCGTTCTTTGATAAATTTTATGAATACGACGAGTACATATTTTAAAATATTATGATCATTGAAATATGAAGATAGTCCGCACGATTTTCTATTATAATATTTATCTAGAGCTAAAATAATGACTTCGACCTTTGTAACCTTTTATGTAAAGAGTACATTTTTTATCAATTATTTTGTGAAGAATAGGTTAAATTTTAAATTTGATCGCAATCTTTTATTGTTGGAGTGAAATATGTCACCTAGTTAGCTTATAACTGTAATAAACCTAATTTGTGTTTCCTTGTCGCCCCTAGTCCGGAGTAGATGGTATAGTATGGGATGTTATCGTGTCCAACTTGTCAATATATACATACTAATAAGGACTAATTACTCAATCTAGTGTCTCCATGATTTACCTGATGATAAACTCCCTTTGATGTCCGGGTTTAACCGACGCGTGAAAGGTGTGATGTCACTGTCAGTCATTCCGAAATGGGCGGGGCTTAGCATATCCCTGCACCAGACAGCGGGCCGAACACGCCGGTATGTTTTGATTAAAGTTATGGACATTATACTGAAATATTGAAATCCCCTAACCATACATTTAACCGATAAAATTAATTTTTGGGTAAAACGAACACTCGACATCCAAATTTATGTGTGTATAATAAGTTTTAACACAGAACTATTTTTATCGCGGATGACGCGCACCTGCCGGTCATGAGTAAGTGTGCGCGAGTCGCATGGCGGTTGTCTAAGTGTACACATAGAATGGAATACAGGCATGTTGTGAATTGGAAATGATGTTATTACTCGGAATTATTGCTATTCTGGATTAATTCGAAGGTTGGTATTGATTTGTTTTATCGGTTTTATATGGAATTCATCTGTTTCCTTTTTTTCGACTGCCAGGTAATATCATAAGCGATGGATGTGTAAATATACGACGATAGCAGTGGAACATAGGGCATGTATGACTGTCGTTGATAAGCGAGAGCATAGAGACCCCGGAATGGGGACATGTCCGCTCTCTATACTTAACCCTGGGGACAGCTTAAAAACCCCATGAACTCCCGTATGCGGTCGGGAAAGCGATGAATAACTGTCGAGGACTCCACTAGGAAGTCAACACGGATTTTTAACCTGTGGTCAGTTTTTTAATGCACTGTGTATTGGAATATAAAGTGTGATCGTGTGTATTCGAGCTCCCTGTTTACGATATCAGCTGATTGCGGTTTTGTGTCATTTTTCACTCGGATAAGACGGGTAACAGGACTCGCAGTTGTGACATTGTATATACAGGTTTGATTTAAATAATAATCTCTGTTTTATAATTCAAGAACTGAACCGTTTGTTTTTTTGATAATTTTGCATCCTAGTTTCTGTTCTGCGAAATTGAAGTTGGGATTGAAAAGAATTTAGTGTGTAGATTTGTTTTGCATATTCATATCTACTTCAACCCTGCTTGTCCACTTTTCAACAAATCATTCATATATTACAAGCACTGTATAAGTATTTTCATGATTTACTAATCAGCTATCATAGTTGTCTAATATATATATATTCATATATATATGTTGATCAGTTATGTGTATGTAGTTTATCTTAGGTACATTAAATCACTTCACAAGAACACATAAAAAATATTATGTATGTCTGGCTTCATGATCCTGGAAAACCTGAAGGTAAATTTTTAACCTAAGCTTTTTGTAGCTTACATAATGTCATGAATACTTTTTTCAACAGTAGTAATTTATATGCAACAATGTGCTTAACATGTATATTTATACATTTTGTTTTAGTTCTCCGGCCCTCTCTGTTATAGTTTATCTTGGCGTGATAATGTTGACGTAAGATCAAATAAAAGCATATCAGGGCTGCGATATGTATATGTAGATTTGCTATTAAAGTACGAGCCTGTTCGATGGCGAGATACGCGCCTTGTTGGAGCAAATCACATGTTTATTTTCTCAGTAAGAACAGCTGAAGGGATCAATCTGGTATTTCAACACACTGTGTTACTAAATCTGTGATAACAAACATCATTTTAATTTTTCTTTTAAGTTTTTGTTCCTTTTTGCATTTTAATAGCACTTCAAGTAGAATATGGTAAATAATAATTCATGCTATCTGGACTATAGATCGTAAAGGAAGGGAGTATGGTTCATCTAATGTGATAGAACAGGAAATTTGTTTCATATTAAAAATGGTCCCTATCTGGCACACTGATCTATTATTGCTCTGATCATAAAGATAGGTTTTATATATAAACAGCCTGTTGCACTAGGTCAGACTGCAGTGGCATGGTGTACATGTGTTCTTCATACAAACACCTTCCTGTCTGATCAGACCCAAAATTACCATAGGCATGTTTTAAAGTAATCATCTATGAAAAAAAATAGTTTAAAATCCCAAATGTCGTCTTTTTTTAAATAAAAAGTAATTTCGGCAAATTATGATATCTGGTCTATTGCAATATTTTTATTTCATTTTTAATATGATGTTATTGAGATAGAGTTAAATTACTAAGATAATTATAGTTCTACATATTTTAAGTTGGGGTCGCCAAGTTTCTTATATATATGCACGACATGCTAGCTATTACCCTGTGATATATATGTTCTCTATAAGCCTAAGAAAGATTTAGTAGAAATTTTTATCACACTAATATGGGCGTTGTTATAACAAATTAAAAAAATGTATTACATAAATGACAAAATGTATGTAAAATGTGCTTGGTAGTTATTTCAAGAATGTCAAATTATGAATATTAATTCTGTTTTTATATCATATACACGATAGCTTTATTGCTTCTTGGCCAGTGTCGACAACCTTGTCAACTTTTTATGAGCATATGGAGGTGCTTGATAATACAAAGCTTTTATACCTGGATCATAGTATATATAAACCCAGGCACAGTATATCACTACAGATGCTTTACACATGCAGAACGTGAAGCAGGATGGTCCCGCGCAGCACGTGAATGACACAGACAGGCCTGTGTGATGGCATGCCAGGGTATCGGGGTCACATTAACAAGGCCAATCATTAATGGAAAATGACTCAGTGAGACTCACACAAGATCATTACCACTACACACACAACATTACTCAACGACAAATTAATATCAAAAATACAATCTGTCAATTGATCTTTTATTCACGAGTGTACGGTTTGTGTGGACTATAAAGATCCAGGGAGTATGCTATGGGGAGTTTTATTATAATCAGTGTCCTGATCGCGAGAGTAAACTAGGGTAATATAATGAAATGAGACGATAAAAAAAATGAATATGAGGCCCCTAACTTGACCTATAAAGGAATAATCCATACTTCATAAACTATTTATAGTAGGGCTGCATAGTATATAGGGGTTTCTAAGGGAGTATACAGTTATAGAGGATGGATGGTGACCCCAGGGTCAACAAATGAAATGAAATGAATTTTTTTTCGAACATTTTACAAAATAGTTTAATGACTGGAATGCGTTATGCATGTATAAATCTATTGAGCTTTTAGACAGAATTAATGCATTTTTAGATGTATCATCATTAATCATTAAATGACTTAAATTTTAACAGACCTGAACATTGATATATATTCCTGCTCTCGTAATAGAAGACATTTTGTCTTAAAGCATTCATTACTGCTGGGTGTGTGCAGTGCATAGTTCGGTGGTAAAAACGATGAAATGAATTCATCGATTACACCAACATAATTCTGTTAAACCCCTAACCTGTTAATCAATAGCTTCATCTTATGTCCGCAAAATGAAATCTTTAGTAAAACTAATATCAAACTAAAAATCTATCTTGTTCATAACGAGTGTAATTAAGACCTTTTTAATGATCGATCTTTATTTTGATCGTCAATATGGCGTCCTGTTCTAGGATAGCCTGATCATGGCAATCGTTGTATCTTGATGTCTTTTGTACACGCACACCGACGAACCCGTCTGATAGAACCCATCTCTATACAGTGTAGTATCGCACACACAGCATGTCCGATACAACACTAGGCTGGGCCATGGTGGGGATCACGGAAATCAACTATCACACTCACGATTAAAAATGACTTTGTACCCAAGCACCCCTTTGAAATATGTAGAAAAAAAGGTCGTATTTATGACTTCTTTAAATGCTGTTTTAGCTATTCTTCTCTGACACTTTTGAACTGGAGCAGTTAATACTAGAAACATTGATTTTTATGTGAATTCACAAGGTTGACTGAAGCTAGCAACAGGTACAGCCATGGCATCACAGTGAAGTGGCTTTCCGATCAACTAGCTTCCGTGTGTTGTGTGGCCTCTTGTTGAATATTCCGTGTACTTCAGATTTTAAAAGATTTCTGTTTTGACGGGGAAAATGGTATGAAATTTTACATTGTGTAAGTACTGGGTGCGAGAATGCAATAAATGTTCATGTGTAATTATTTGATTTATTACCTTTTCATCACGAATCTAGAAACCTCTGTGGAATCAAATCCAATACATACAAATTACTGATTAGTTTGATTCTCTACCCGTTGTTGTAGATCATGACTTTCTGAGACTGATGATGGTTTTTAACATGTCAAACTAATTTGAGGCCATACAATGAAGCATCTGAAAGTTCTCTTTATAAATTATTGCCATCAAAATAGAGAGAAGTCAGCATCGTCTTTGTACAGGATGTTTTTTAAGTCATCAACGGTAGGTTGAGCACGACACAAAAGTGATTTATTAATTTATTTTCTTTCCGCTTCAGTAATGTTGAATTACAACCTGTTGTTGCATGTGAAAGTGAATGCGCAGGTTCCCCGGTTTAAGATGGGTTTTCCTTGGGGTCGTGACACCTTTAGCTGGGTTTTTCTTTAGGAGGTGTAACACCTATGGCAGACTTTAGTTTGGAGGTTGTAACACCTGGAGCAGACTATTCTGCAGGAACAAAATATTTAGTTCTTGATCAGCAACGCATAAAATATCCTTGACCTGTTTTTATGTAAAGTTTGAATCATCATTTTCTGGATGAGAAAAACAGCATAATTGTTAATCAAAATGATCCCCGACACAGACTGGCATGACAAATCATGAAATTCCTTTTATAAACTTTATTTATTTTACATTATATTTCAAATTATATTAATCACTCTTGTTGGCCCGGATGTAAGCGCGCCTAGGGTCATAATGTGGGAGGAAACCGGAGTACCCGGGGAAAACCCACGTGGTCAGGCAGGTGACCCTATACCTTTTTACGTCCGATCGGGGAATTGAACCCCGGTTGCCGTGGTGAAAGGCGAGTGCACTATCAACTGCACTACCCGACCACCCAAAATTCCTTGTATTATTACATGCAGACACCCTTGAAATATAACTTTTTGTACAGTGATTTTTCGAAAGAAAGATCAGAGATACTGGGTTGCAATCAATATACTTTCAGAAACTCCCTCCGGTTCCAAGGAGCATTGAAGTACTATTAATAGCCCGAGTACTAGAAACCATGAACAAGTTGGAATCTCTGCATGATATATATATTGATTGGTATTGAATATAATACTGTAATGTTACTGGGAACCAGAGTTTCTACAACATGTATTGATTGGGATCTGTTATTACAGATGGTTTACTATGAAAATGTATGGCACATATTTGGGGTACAGTACCGGCACTGGTACCACTTTTTTTTCCATTTTACAAATTAAAACTTCTAAAAGTTTGAGAATGTCACAAAGGTTTTGCAATTTTGGGAACCAAAACACCCAATATACGATATATGTAAAGACTGATAATTTTTAACTATTGGGTTGTAATTATAAGAAAAAGAAACAAAATCCTTTTATCGGTTAAATGGTATTTGATTGCATTGCTTTACTTTTAAGCTTTGATTCACGAATATAGAACTTAAAACGAATATCTTGATACAATCCCCAAACTGATGTACCAGCAAATGTTAGAAACTGTAAACAGTAATACCTTATATACATGTTTTGTGTTTAAATTAATGTACCAAGTTTTCTGTTTTATAATTGTATATAATAGCTGTTATATATTATAACCATGCAATAGACATGTACATGTATTAATACCGTAAATCTATTTAAATAATGATAAATATGTTTTTGACGACTATTCTGAGCAGTGTCGAATTTTCCCGTGATGTAATTACAAAGTATATGCCACAAATTAAAAACGCGGTTGAGACATCCTAGCCGTCAGGTAGGGCCAATGTTAGGGCTTATATTTCATTAAATAATATGTCATTAGCGGGCCAGAGTATTGAATATATATAATGTCCTATTGTGGCTGTGCTAGAGATGTGTAGATAAGTGTGTATCTGATCGCTGGTAATAGACCGCTGAATACAACTGTTGACATGTAGAGATGAAGATATATAAAATCAACTATTTGTGTTTTATCTACAGTACGAGAACGTGGCAAGAGATGTATCAATGAAAACGTTTCCCCTCGACACCCGAATCTCTTTGAAGTTGATTGTGTAAATTCAGGTTTTGATATTACTTTTCTGTGTTGGATTTAAGTTGGTGATAATTTAAAGGTGGAAAGTTTTAAATGGGCACTTTTGTGTGGCCATGATTACGGTCTTTAGAAGTCATTAGTTATTGTTGAAAGCACTGGGAGACAAATTGTACTGGGGGTATAAGAGAACCCAGCTGGTGGGATACCGGCCATTGTACTGCTAACTGACGGCACAGCGCTGCCAAACACCACATAGATAAAACCAATATGTGTATGTAGATTTAAAAGATATCAAGGGGAAAACAAATCTTTTCATGCTAAATTTATTTCTGTTTAATCAAAGGTCATTTATTCTCTGTAAAAAAAAACTAGATTCTTTTTGTATTTGTGTCCGAGGTTATTTTTATGTAACGAGCGTAGAAATTTGTGTCGTGAGATACCTGTTAATGTTTCTCGTTAGATTGTACTTGGAAAACTGCATGTCTCCGGTTTGTGTTTCTTGTAAGCCGTTGACTCATCGCCTGTTTTGTCACCATTGCATGGCTTGACTTCTGGTCTTGGCATTATATTGCTAGCTAAATTAAATATCAAATAGAGCACATTTAAAATTGTTGCTATCAGATCTCCTAATTACTCATCTCATAAGAAGTGATTTGGAATTTTAGAAAACAGAAATGTGATTTGCATACACATTATAAAACGTTGAAGAAAACATATTTGGAAACATACCTGGTACATATATTGCAGACAATTGATATGATCATAAAAAACGTAGCTAGAATTTAGTTACTTGAACCCTATATAAACCAAATCATATGTACATTATTGGTAATTTGGACTCAATGGAGAGCTGAGGAAAGTTGTTCAGGACGTCTAATTGAATTTGTGTTGGTCCGTTCTGTCGAGGTTAAGTCGGGGTGTCTGCATTTTGGTGAAAATGCATCAAGTGTGGGTAGAAAATTAAGGTTAAGGTACGAGAGTAGGCCAGATTAAGTTGTGAAGATTTCACCTGTATGAGTTTCCATAGACCCCGGATTTTGTCGGCTCTTTAGTAGAGCTTAACCTAATTTTCTTATCTATGGTAATTAATTAGTACCAAATGATTTGTTAAAGGTGAGCCAGGGCTCTGATCCACTTGAGGGCTAGAGTGGTTGTGTAAGGTCGTGTTGGATGAGTGGGGGGGATAATGTAGGTCACCTTTAACAGGTAAATCTACCTTTCTTAACACAGAATATATCACACTGAAGCTTTGTTCCCGGTTTATATTCCACCTATAAAAGGATGTAGGGTGGATTGGATATTTTCCAATTGAGAAATAAAAAACACACAACTTAATGTTTGGCCACCTTAACATTTTATGTGCGAAATTTTATCAATGGACACTAAAGATTTTTTGTTTACCTGATTGGAGCGGATTTTACGGATTTGTGAGCTCAGCCTGTTGGATGTTTAATGTGTGGGTATAAGGGTCAGGCTGAACTAATTCTATAGGGAATCAAACTTCTCAACTGTTTACCAAGCCAAAATACAGGGTGACAGTATCATAGGGATTGTACTTTAAGGAATGGCTATAGCTAATACATGTTTATGTGGGGGTGTTCGTTGTGCGAGAGCATGTCCTGTCCCACCTATAAACATATGTAAAGAGTTGATTAAATTTGTGATTACCTGGTAATTATTTTATTCTTATTTATTTCCATTTCTTTGTACAAGTTTTTGGTTTGTGGATAATTTTTTGTGCCAAAATAATTTTAGTACCTTTTATGTCAATATCATCACACCTGTACTGTACAAATAAACATAATCTTTGTTGTTTTAAAAAGTAAATTCCATTACCTTGATCTCCTAAAAAAGGAATTTAATTGATTTCAATTTTATTAATCTTGTTTTAGATCTTTTTAAGTTGTCAAGGTCCTTATTATTTCAAAGTACATGTATATATTTATAAATGATAGATTTACCAGGATATTTACAGTGGTGAAGCCAACTTTATACTTCTGTACTGGTATACCTGATGTAAACAACACACCTGAGGCTAAATTACAGGTAGATATCAATCAACTCGTATCTTTCAATCACAAAACAACAGGGCATGAATAACAGTATAAATAAAAAAGATAAAAACAACAATGCTGGAAAATAAAATATTTTAATCTGTCAGATTTTAAAGGTCAAATTTAAAACTGTGATGATTTGATAGTGTTTGTAAAATTTTGCTGATCAAGCTGAATTCATTTAGGCCTTAAAAGATTGTGTTAACATTTCTGGTTTCGTCCTTTGAAAAACTGAGGTTGATAGGTGGGGAAATAGTTTCATTTTGTTATTTAATTGGTACAAGGATTTTGACTTGAACAGTTTTTGGTTAAAATTTGCGTAAAATATTCATGGTAAGCTGTTAAAAAATGGTGACAGTAAGGAAACCGGAAACACATAATTTATTTTTTAAGGCCTTATCCTTTTCACCCCTAGATAACTTTAGTAGACTCTACCATACATTGATCTGGATGAGTCCATTATGGTCTACAGTGGTGAAAGGGTTATAACATAAAGTTGTGATTCAGATAGCCATCAGAATATTATGAGGTTGTAATACATGCATGAATATTTAGCTAACTTTCTTGTATCAATTGTGTTGAGCAGGTGGTTGAGAGGACGAGTAGAACTTTCATGTCAGTTATTAATCCAGTTCTTACCCTTGTCATTGATGTTGACATGTTGCAGTTTTATAAAGTTGAAAATTTTTCTTTTATTTCTATATAACTGATATATCTTTAGTGTATTGTACATGCAAAGTAGATAACAGTTTGTTTATGAGTGGACCATGTTGTATTTACACTGTCCATTGGCCTGCTGGTCAAGAGGTCAAGCAGTGACCCCTGCAGTGGTCAAGCCAGACCATTAGGAGATAAGTGATCAGTGTTATATCTCACCTGGAACCTATTCAGCAGTATGGGTAGATAAGTAATGTCCTACAAACGGGCAGGTGTGAAAATTCTGTAACAATGGCGGAGGAAATTTGAGGGTCGTTTTCCGGGTGTTTATGATCATGGGATTGCCAAATAGATGGGAGGAGCTTTAATGGAGGAGTAGTGTGTCCATTATGGTCAGTGATTAATTTGTTAGCACTCAGGCCGTGGTCAGCCACACATGACAGAGTATCCTTACATTTCAGAGTGACCAGTAAATGGGTGTTTACCAGGATGTAACTCACAGTATAGGAGGGTAGCTAACATACATATAAACCTAGAAATAGATGTTTGTTACACTCTGTATGGGTCAAAATCCAGGTGAGTTGATTATGATTCCTGCACGTTAACTAGGGGCATTATAGCATATTCTTGTTAATCAATGGATGCCTGAAGCTTGAATCTAGAAACTCCTTGTAAAGTAATTATATAAGTCTTGATAGTATAAGCCTACTATTATTTTCAGACACGTAAAATCCTATCCCTTTAATTAAATTATGTTAAATAGATAAAAATTTAAATGAAATTTAAATAGTGTGAAATGGGAGGAATATTTTAGCCTGTGCTCAGGTACTTTCAGGTACAAATTAAAAAAAGTTTGTATCATTATTCACCTTTTGGATATGTACGTTGTGTGCTGTCACTCAAGTTTTATCTTGTTAGTTAAATGATTTTTCTGAATGATATCATTTAAAGTACTAGGTACATGGTGTAAAATAGAAGTGCAGGTGATATACATATTATCACTGCTTCACATTCAAGATCTTAAAATTTTGCTTTATATTCCTAGTTTTGTTGTTATGACCTTTTTGCTCTATGAATGTAAATATATAATCGTATGAGAATGTAAAACCACTTCAAATTATTCCTGAATTTCATTTCAACTGGATAAAATACATGAATAGGGAAAAATAAGTGTTGAGTAGGAGTGCTATGTGTCGGTCGGTTGGTACACAGCGGTTGACCTAAATAATACAGGTAAATACAGGTGATAAACATCGTAAAGGTGAGCTGGAGTCTCCAGTTTGAAATTGCCTGCAAGTATAAGTGATCAAAGTACACACCTGAATGATAAACACGTGAATTAGGAAAGACCTGTTTTACCTTTGTTTGTACACAGTCCACAGACAGGTAACTCTACATTGTAGTGTTGTTTGAATTCATTCACAGAATTACCATGATTGATACAAATTGGCAGACAACAGATCATCCCTGTGTCTCTCTATCTAGGTATAGAGACAACAGGTATACCTGTACAAATAACTAATTTTACCTGGATTGTTACCTGTGTTAGTTCTACTAAGTCATATATAGGCAAAGACAACAGGTATACCTGTACAAATAACACAATTTACCTGGATTCTTACCTGTGTTAATTCTACCTAAATATATTACTGTAGGTCTGTATAGGCAAAGACAAGTCTACCTAAACATATTACTGTAGGTCCGTCTAGGCGAAGACAACAGGCATACCTGTACTACAGGGATAAAATATTACCTGGATTGTAACCTGCATACATGTAAATGAAGTTTGTTATGTATATACCTTCAAGTATCTTATAATGTTAATTCTGTTTTACCTGTAAATAACAAATATACATGGGTAATTGGTGCTCTGAGTTACCCGAGATCTAGTAATGAGTGTTAGTTGAGGCTTAGGCCAAACAAAATAATTGTTTTGTTTCAGTTTTTCAGTTCTATAGGTAGACAGAACTTCTAGGTAGACAGAACTTCTAATTTTGCAAAATAGTTTTACGAAGGTTATAAACAGCATATCAGATTTTAACATTGCTTGATTATTACAATTTTTTTAATTTAGGATATTTTTAGCTTTAGTTAAAAAAGTTAGTACAAGTGTTAGTTGTCTGTAACATTGTGAATACATTATTTGTGTTCCCCTTACACCGGTAATACTGTTAGTACATTGTATAATGTTACCTGAAAGATACCTGTCAATAAAGGTAATGATTGTTAACAGCCTCGTGTAGGTGGACAAAGTTGTCAGGATATGTTGGAACGAAACCTTTCATCATCCGTCATGGCTGTTTTCATAAAAAAAGATCAAAGTTATTATTTTCAAAGTTGATTTTACCAAAGTGATTTTGTAATGAAATTACACAGATAATTGATTTTAGATTACCTGGAGAACTGCTAAACAGATGTACCTGTCATTTTCTTGACATGTAGCCATTTGACACACTACAGACTTCTTTATCTGTATCGAAAGTAATTAGATGAGTATCAGAATTTTGATTTAAAAACCTGTCAAATAAAATGATACAATACACATTTAAGAAACATTAAAAAATAATATTTTTAACTTGGAGAAGTCTTACTAGATGGGACTGCCAAAATGTCACATTTAATGAACTACTGTACATGTACAGGTGTATGTATGGAGTGAGAGATTGATTCTCATCTACTGGGTATATATATGTATATATAATATACCAGTACATTTATATAATAGCAAGAGGTATATCACACTTAATATGTGTTCAGGTACACTGTGTTTCGTCTGTATGGCCAGGTATTCGACCAGGTATACGGTAGTATACAGGTGGACGGTTGTTGATCATACTCAGGTGTTAAATATATGCACATATATCAAAACACATTAAATCGTAATTTACATATACAAGAAAATAATGGCCGCACTGTATATGTCCTTTCGTGTAAAATGTTGTTCAACATTAGACTTGTAAATTTTACCATACATAAAACAGATAACACCTATTTTTGCACAAATATACCTGATATTTTCAAGAAATGACTGGAAGTGGGACAATTTATTAAAATTTATGACTGGTCTTTTCTGAGGCATTCACTGAAGATGCAAGTTCCACTCTGCAAATGCAAATATGCTGTTCTGCAAAAAGTGAAATAGACGATTGAAAAAGGATTACCTACAGCCCATTGCTCATCACAATGGCATGTATTTTGAGGAGATTTAACCACCTGTACAGCACCTGGGCGGAGTAGGGCGCACAATTGATACAGGTAGACAAGAGAAGACCTATTTACTGTCTGTTATTTTACCTGAAATGAGCACAGGTATTGATCCTAGATTGAAGATTATAAACTGTATATAAATGTCATACCTGCATCAGCCTTTGGCAGCAGCGCTGCAAAATAACATTCCGCAAATGTTACAGGGGATCTTGATACAATCAGGTATATATAAATGTAGGGACAGAAGGCCACTCAAATCAATAACATGGTATTTTTCTCTAGGTGTGTTAACAGAATTAATGTCAGATAAATTCTGGGTGAGATGATGGTGTTCAGCAGCTTTTAATGACGGGCTGTATCATCAGTGCAACACTCAGCTTTTCTCTAATTGTCAGTAAAAATGTAAGCTTTGAATCCAGGAACAAACATACTCTAGCTGTTTTCCAATTTCGTAATTACGAAAAATCAGATTGAGGTTTTTCTTTGATGTGATGTTGATGATTGCATTGGAGCATGCTGAGTACAGGTAAAATCATTACGATTTAAGGTTTTCCCTCAAAGTGCAACAGTAATGATTTCTTTGAATGTTACGAAATAGATGTGATAAAATTTGTTCAGAGATATTTCATTGGTGTCTTCCCGGTGAGTACTTGTAAAGAAACATCCGGTCTTACATATTAACTTGAAACAGTTTTTAATTTAATGTCAGTAAATCAGGAGGATTTTTCACATTTCGTGGTGAAGGAGTTATTCGGAATGAGCTATTTAATTGGATACAAGCTGTGTATGTGTCGCGGATGTACATTAGTAATATAATAATTATTAGTAATTTATCAAAGGTTTAAAAAAGTGTCATACACTGTGCTTTATAGACGCTTAATATGTGTGAATGTCATTTAATGACATTCCGATTAATTATGAAACATTCTGAGTCAAAGAAATGTTTTTTTGATCTTTGCTGGTACATCCTTTAGGTGCTTGAGTGGCCTTGATAAAAAATCTGCATACAGTTATTGGTGACCGGCTGTTCCCGGCTTGTGCACAGATGTACATGTATATACTGCAAGCTAAGATGTATTGGTGTATGAAAATTACGATGCAGGTTTTTTGCATAAACAATCGGTTATCAGATTACGCCACAGCTTATATACAATAAACAGATTCACTGGCATGCTTTAATCGGTGACAGTGTGTAACATCGTTTACGCTTATTTTGTGTATCTATATATATATACAACTACAGAATGCTGCACCTGTATTGCATGCGCTCTACGTATACTTCCTTGCTGATTGTCTATGTTAGATTACCTATAGCACCAGGTACTGTATGTAGACCGCACCACAGGAACTATGTACTAAAAGAGATTTATGTGTAGAATTTGCCAAGAAATGTGTTATTTTGTGAGGTTTTCTGCTATTTCTATTCCACAGAATTAACCAATTCACCCCTGAAGTCACATTTGAACCTTACCAAATCAAAGACTGGGCAAGTCCATTTTAAAAATGTAGGGATGAAAAAAAATATGTGCAGATTGTTTATTGTCGTCAGATTCGTACGTACGAGTGATCCTCCTTTGATGATAATTATGTCAAGGTCGTTTAGATTCATGTTTTGTGCTACAAGTGCATGTAACACCTGCAGAAGCAAAACATGAGGAAACCTTCCAAACTACATGTGCGACTTCCATATATATCAACCCCAGCAGGTTGTTCCTGTCATTATGTTTCATACTCCACTAATGCACTGTGCTGTAATATCGTCTGATTACTAGGCACATCCACGGTACATGTACATGCAGTTACCCAGAGGCAGATATCAATAACGGAAAACTCGTTATTAGGGTCCTGCAGGTGTTTCATAATTTTCAATTACTGAAATACCATCTCTAGGAGTTGTGTGCACCGATGTCATTCCTGGTAACAAAATTCTTAATAAGTCTTAACGATCACAACCTGCAGTGAGTAAAGGTCAGCTTTTAAATCATGTCATGGAAATTAGAGGATCGCTTATGGCAAAAAATAGTTATATTGAATAAAGAGCGATATACCTGTATCAAACATCATGTAAAGACATATAGTATCCATTACCAAGCCTGGCCATTCTTCTCTCTACTTTTACACCTTTCAATGTTTATAATTACTTGTCAACAATACCATATTTCTGTCACACATTTCGTGAAGAAACAAATTGTTTGAAATGAAATCTGCTTGGGATGTTGCCATGTTTGATAAACTGTGAAAGGGAATATGTGGCAAGTGTGCTACAAACATGCTGACAGAGTCCCATGTCTGGTTCAGTTACACAGTGGAGTTCCTGCACCTGTTGGAGGAAGTGATTAGGTCTAAAGATGTACAGGTGTACGATATCACCTTCGGGGCTTATTTGAAATCTTGTCTAAGATTAATTTCTCATGCAGTGATTAGTTTCACTTGGTTTTACAAGCTGACTTCATCAATCCAGGTAGATTAGGTTTCAGGTCTGTACCTGATGATGTAATTTGATTTATAAAATGAAATTTTGCGGAGATAGAATCATTCTTTGCGTGTATTAAAGTGTATATATTTGTGTAAAAATGACCTGCATGTAAATTATGAAACCGAGAGGAAATGAGTAATATTATGACATTTTGTCTTGCATATAGATGCAAAAGGCCAAAAAAGAGTTTCCCCTTACCCTACTTAGGTTAAGTTTTACATATATATGTGCCAAAATACAAACCGATCACATTACTTTGTAGTTAATTTTATGCAAGCACTGTTCAAGTCCGACACACTGTACACGAAACCTTTGTCAAATTATTTTTTCAAAAATAAAATATTTGCCTACTCGTTACCAACATAAAATTTTCAAGAGCCGAAAAGGGAAAAAAACAATTATTTTGTTTGGCCTAAGTGGATATATATATTATAGAGTCTATTGATTTTTTGCCTCATTCCTTTCATTGACATTCAGAAATTGTCTCTGCTGGAGCACTGTAGATGACTAGGGCTTCGCTGGACTGATTGTGTCACTAGAGCTATAGAGGTGAGCAAAATGGCTTTAGTGCTTTGAGACTCCGTCATTGTCTGAGGTACAACTAGACAAGCTGGATGAGTCACACGTTTCCTAAAATAAACGATGTCGCAAGTTGAAATTGCTGCCATTAATTTCTTTACATCCATGTTTTTGGTGTAATCACAAGTGATGGGCCTTGTACTGCTTACAAAATGTACTCCGATTGGCTAATACAGCTACACGTAGTCTGATGATACAGGGATTCACCATGGTCGACATACGTAGAAATGGTATCTGATTTTACATATATAGCGTTGAACCCGATGGTGATGTTATTTCGTTTTTATGATCATGATGTTAATTTGTTAATTTCTTTTTCTCATATTACCTTCATATGGAGATCACATTTTTGTTACTGCAGATCACTTAAATTTTTACGAAATATTTAATTTCGTGTTAATTTGCAAGAGATAACTAAAATATGTCGTTGGAAGAAAATTCAAAGGTTTACAGTATATATATGAAGATCATTACTAATTTAAATTCTCTGATGTTGATCAAGAAAACAGGAAATTCACCTGTCGATAAAAATATATGATCTTTTTTGCAAATTTTTACATGGTCTATCTCTATATTAGTAAGTTGGTAAAGAAGCCAGGACATTTCTTTTAATCTGTAGACAGAGTTCTGTTTTGAGGTTGGTAATCTTGATTTTTTTGTTCAACTTCGTGACCAGAACTGTACAATCGCATGTACATGCATACCGGTATGCACATATATAAACTTTATGAGCATGTACATAATGTACATGCAGTATATATCTCCATCAAATTTCAAGGTAAGATGTAAGACCATTTAAACCCAAGTAATCCAAATTACTTGAGAACTGCGGAAAAAGAAAATAAAACTTCTGTCGGAAATCTTCCACACATTAAACAGGTGCTTTGTGAATTCTTAGTTAATCCTCCGTTAAGTAACTTCTTTTTACCTGGCTATCTTTTATCGACATGGAAAAGATCGGAGTTTGTTTGGAGATGAAAGAAGATGTTTGAACCTTTTTTCACTTTTTTGTTTAGTATTATAATCAAGCGAGAGACAGTATTTGCCAAAAAATGATCCCTACGGTATTTCTCACCTCTGATGTGTGGTAAGTTACTGACATTCAGGCTCTTCAGCCATGAGGACTTCTCAAGTCCAGACGGAAGTAGTTACACCAATACACAAGTACAATCAATGACTTGCTCGGCTAGACAGACTGGGTCATTGTGAGGCTTGATACCACCAGATGGAGTGAACTGCACGATGGTGTTTGATGCCTTTGATATCAGACAGCCCTCCCATATTAATCAGTTCATTTGATGTGTCCACACACACTTGGGTCTATAGGTACAGAATGTGTTCGTTACTGATTCACATGTTACATGTATAAAGGTATTCATTTTGTGATAACAGTCCAGGTTTAATGGATATCAAGTGTGGCTTTACTGGTGAAAAACTTGTGTGTCAATAAATTGTGTTACAATCATTATTTGGGTCAAATTAAGGGAAAAATCAATGCATCAGTGTTTATATACCAATTATTGCTTTTGTTGTCAAGTGTGGCATCACTTGTGCTAAGTAACTTGTGTGGTTTGATGTTTGTATTTTCTATGTCACTAAATAGGTTTTTATAATCTATGTATTTTGGTCAGTTTAGAAAAAACACATTTCATATGCATAAAAAGCAATCTGATTAATACCAGATCTTTAATTCCACTCCCGATACTCTACGTTCTTGGATCTGGTTTTATAATAGGATTGCATAAAAAGTTTAAAAAAATAACTTATACTACTTTTTTTAGGGGGGGGGGTGAACAAAATAATTGTGTCCATAATGTCTAAATGACATGATCACTGATATTGTGTTTGTAAATAAATCTTGATTGTCGTTGATCTATATCTGAGTTTAAACAATGTTGAGTTTACATTTGTCTATTAAATGGGTTAACACAGATAAGTACTGGCTTCATTGAGGGGACAACAGTCTTATAGATTGATCTGGTATCTGTCAATCGTTCCTGTGGAGATATCTAGGTTTACCAAGTACATGGTGTACAAATACACACTAGACAGATAGTGTCTGGTAGACAAATCGTATCGCTGATAAATGATTTATTTACATGCATGTGTAAAATTATGACTGATGATTAATAGCTCAGTAATGATTTGTCACAATCAAAGAATACTAAAATGTTGTAGTCATTTCATGTCAGATATTGTATTTTCTGGTTCACACAAATGTTTGTCAGCGATTGTGTGATGTATAAAAGCCGAATGGGTAGTCATCGCCACTGATTTGTAGAGTACATTTAATATTATTACAAGTTGTTCTGCGGTACATTGTAGGTCGGCCACATCAGTCACAACATTGACTCACACAATCGAGCATTACTATTACACAGTGTTTTGCTGGATATGTGTTAGTAATATGTTATGCTTGCCAATTAAAAACCTAAAGATTAATGATGTGTAATTCAAGATTTGTATTTTTCTAACAGCTAATTTGTTTCTATTTCTTGCTTATTTCAGGTATGTGAAAAATGGGAGCAGTCAGGCAGTCAAAATGGTGTCGAAGACTCATGTTGCACACCATATTTGTCGTTGCCACGGCAGTGCTAGCCATTGGCAACGGAGCTGCAGGAATAGCTGTCGATGATGCCTTCCAATTCACACATGCCACATACAATGCCACCATTTACGAAAAGGCACCAGGCAAGACATATGTCACGTCATCGAAAAAAATGGGCATCTACTCAATGATGACAACCGATGTCAGATACAAAATATTTGATGGCGACCGTCGAAGTTTGTTTAAGGCAGAGGAAAATGGAATTGGGGACTTTCACTTTCTTAGGGTGAGGACACATTCAAGCTCCCATGGGGTATTAAATAGGGAGTTCGAGGACAGATATCATTTAAAGATCAAGGCCATTGGCCAGACTAACTCAGGGTCATCACTAACGGCAACCACAGATCTCATCATTACTGTTCTGGATAGGAACGATCTCAGCCCGCTTTTTGAGCCCGAGATCTATAACAAATCTGTAAGTGAAGACACACCATTACATTCCAGTATTGTACAAGTGTTTGCGTTAGACAGTGATATTGGTATCAATAAAGAAATCTATTACAGTTTTAGAAAAAGGACAAGAACGTTTGCTATTCATCCTACAACAGGGGTGATAACTCTGACACGACCTCTAAACGTTTTCGAAGAGAACGAATATCACCTCGATGTGATAGCAGAGGATAGGGGGCCAAAACATCCAGATCTTAGACCTAAATATTGTACAGTTCACATAGAGGTTTTAGAGGCTAACTTTTACGCTCCACAGATTATAGTGCAACATCTACCGGCAGTGGTGGAGAATGGTAGCCAAGGCACTGTTTATGCGATAATTACTGTCACAGACCAGGACCAAGGGGAAAAGGGGGTCATCAGTGATGTGTCAATTATGGACTCCGAAAATGTTGATCAGAGTTTGTTTAGAATTGAGGAAACATCTAACCCGAGTGAATATAACTTCGTTGTATTAAAATCTTTAGATAAAGAAATAGCGCCGGATGGATATGATCTCGAAATGGAGGCCACCGATTCTGGCATTCCACCCAAATCCATGAGAACAAGGATTCATGTTGACATTTTAGACATCAACGATAACAAGCCTCTGTTTGAGAAAGATCAGTATGAGGCAAGCGTGGAGGAATTATTTCCCATGGGAACATCAGTGATATACTTGAAGGCTATGGACAAAGATTTTGGCCGAAACTCTGAGATATCTTATGCCATAGAATCTGGAAATGACCACAAGTTATTTACGATTCACAAAGATACAGGGTTGATAACAACAGGCGCCAGACTTGACACCGAATCTGTTCCAATTGTAACACTAGTAGTCAGTGCGGTAGACCATGGTAACCGTGGTTCTACGAGAAAGGGCAATACTGTGGTCAACATCACGATCATCGACTGTAACGACAATGCCCCGGTGTTCAATATTAGCGACACTCATATCCTCATGGAGGAGAATCTTCCCATCGGGTCTCAAATAGCAACTATTACTGCCACGGATGCAGATCAGGGAGGAAACGGACGTGTCAGCTTCTCCATCGCAAACATCAACTCCGTCCCTTTTGAGATTGATCACTTCACAGGAACTATCAAGACTACCGAGAGAATGGATTACGAGACCATGAGAAGAAATCACAAGGTGAAAGTCCGAGCCTCAGACTGGGGCACTCCATTCCGACGTGAAAGTGAGGTTACTCTAAATATTGAGCTTACAAATGTCAATGACAATGTCCCTCGGTTTGAGAAGATGCATTGCTCCGGTTATTTATCTCGGGAAGCTCCAATTGGAACTGAGCTTGCCGTCATCACTGCCATTGACTTTGACAACGACATCTTGACCTATCGAATAGAATCCGGAAATGATGATGGCTGTTTTGATATTTCACCTGCAACTGGCACTCTTCTGTTGAATTGTTCCATGGAAGACGAGTCTGAAACTGCCAGGAGAGTCAAAGTTGTAGCAATAGATGGAAACTTCATCTCAAATGAATCCGATATGCAGATAACACTGGTGAACAACCGTCAAAATTCTCAGCTGTCGAACAGCGATGCAAATGTTAGGTGTCAGTCCACCAATGTGTCCCAGGAACTTGCAAAACAGGTGCAGACCATGCGCGAAAATAACCAGCCTCTTGTTGACGAATCGACATCGGAGTTAAATGTCAGTCCGAACCTTCACGACCCCACGTTCAGTTCAACACAAGTTACCATTTTGGATATCTCAGAAGGAGTTGAGGTTGGGACATCTGTTTTGCTGGTACAAGCTGATGACGTTGATCCAGGATTCAATGGCAGACTTAATTTCGTTATTCTCGATGGGGACCCACACAACCAGTTTGATATTGGACCAAATACAGGGCAACTTACTGTCATTTCAAAACTTGACCGCGAATTCATTCCAAAGTACGACCTTGAAGTGATGGTCATTGACCAAGCAGATGCGGGGTCACAGAGATCAGCCACCATTCTCATTTCTGTAAACTTACTTGACGAAAATGATAATCCTCCAATCTTTGAGGACGGAAATAATGGGGCCAACGGAAATAGCGAAGTGAAAATATTCGAAAATATCCTCGTAAATGCCACAATTTCACAACTGATTGCTCATGATCGAGACCTAGGAGTAAATGGTAAAGTGATGTATTCTTTGGGAACAAATATCGATAAGTTTTCTATCGATGCTGAAAGTGGTATTGTCAGGGTTGCACAGCCTCTTGATAGGGAGGAGATGGCTGTATACTACCTACCAGTAGTGGCCTCTGATGAAGGGGGGAAACCCCTTTCGACCACTGCAACTCTCACCATTACTCTGGACGATGTGAATGATGAAGTACCGAAATTCATTCCAGATCATTACGATCTTAAGATTCGGGAGGATTTACCCGTTGGTACCGTGGTTACCATAGTTAAAGCAGAGGATCCCGACGAGGGTGAGAACGGCAAGGTGACCTACAGACTGACCTATGGAACAGAGGATAAATTTGAAATTGACGATCTTACTGGAGTGATCAGAATCTTGGATACTCTTGATTTTGAATCTCAGCAGATCTTTAATATAAGTGCTGTAGCCGAGGATGGGGGTGGTTTGGTGTCCGCATGTTTCATTAATATAGAAATCATAGATGTGAATGAAAATCTTGAGCCTCCCGTGTTTGCATCTTATTGCGAAACTGGGTTTGTTCAAGAAAATCGTCCAGTTGGAGTTTATGTTCTTCAAGTGAGTGCTAGTGATGCAGATTCTGAAACGGATCCAAGGAATTTTTTAACGTACTCCATCAGGGATGGCTCTGGCCTGGGTCGCTTCACAATAGACAACAATGGTGAGTACATTTTCATCAGCTTTTAGTTATAACATTACTGCGCATAAACGTTTTAGTGGGAATACTTATTTGGAAATCATTTGCTTTTAATATCATTGCTATTCAGCAGTATTACTTTTTTAACATAGAAGTTACTCTGCTAAAATAATACCATAGTTAGGGAGAATTTCTCTTTAGTTTATTTGTAGATTGTCGGACTATAGTAAACCAGAGGATCGATCCCTGGCTTAGACAGTGAACAAATAGGTAATTACATGAAGTAAAATTACGAAATAAGAATTAAGAGAACAGAAGAATTTGTGAAAAGTATAGCTATATCTAATTATATTAGATTGCACATACCAGATTTTACCGTGGCAGTACTTGCCAGATTAACCTACCATTGGTAACTTTTCAGGAGGTTTATAATATATTGTTTGCGTTTATGAATTTTTCGCAATATATTTTCAAGATTTGAGAACTCTGTTGTATAACATTGTCCTGAGGAGAGAAATCTATAAATGTTATAACTATACTTTGATTTTACTTTTCAAAGTAAAAAACCATTTGTCAGCCTTTCAAAACTTACCTACAATGTATAGACAAACTACTTGAGGCAATATATAGATTAATAGGTTTACAAAACTACATAATGACCTCAAGGGAATCAGTATATTGAATAATTCATGGACTCAATATAAATGTCATAACTTTGACGAATTTCACTATCTGTTTGATAGATTATAAGATAAGGCTAATTTCTATTTTATGTCCATTGACAAAAAAAAGAGCACTACACTGTATGGGGAAGTATGTAGGTATTGGATCCAATGCAAACATTTGATTGAAGCTGTCAACAGGGCACACGCGCACCTGTGCTTCAGCATAACTGTGGGGGTTAGTTCAATAAATAACCTCATGTCATTACACTGATTTATATGACCCAGTTACCAAGCTCAAATTTCGGAACCAGTTACAAGGACAGATCCCATTACGTGGGGAGCCACAGGCCACGGAGACCATATAGCCTCCTGTATGTAAAGCTTCTGATAGGCCTATTGTCACCCTGGGTGCGATTCCCACTTCTTGAGCCAATTACTGTCTTCAGTTTTGTAGTTATTTTTTGGGGTCTATTCAGCTCTACAAATCATGTTTATAGTAGTAGAAGTTATAACGGTGTGATTTGACAGGTAATACAGGTAATCACAGTCACCAAACAGGTATATCTGTTTACCCCTATTGTCCTTAACACACCTAATTTAGCAGGGGCTGTACATGTTTGACCCCTAAGGTGGATCTTTCGTCCATGGTACTACATTTTCCATTCACTAATAAACACTACAGTTTGATATCAACGAGGAATAGAAGTTGCTTTGAATTCAGAGCCTGTGGCTTGCTTTTTTGCTTTATGTACACCGATGTCATTTTCTTGTACCTCAGGCAGTGGTATTTCATGTGTTACTGTGCTCAACTTTTCTATCTTGTCTTTCTGTCTGGTACCTCTAAATGACATTTGGCACAAAAGTTCACATGGTGATGTATGCATTGGTGTGCTAAAAAGCAGTCTCAAATTAACGTTCTGTTACATCCAAACGGTAGCTTGCACCTCAGTTGAGATTATGTTACTGAATCTCAGTCCTTTACGGAGATAAACTGATCACACAGTAATATAATTTATTATACTGTAATGTGACTAGCAAGGGAGTAGCCTCAGCCGTGTGTCTTGCTGCAAATGTCCTCGACTGTCCTCGACTGTCATGCTTGTGACTACCATGGAAGTACAGGTACAGGTAGCTTTGGAATTTTGCTGGCCTTGATGGTCATGTGACAAGCAAGGGAGATCATCAGACCCTTTGGCTGGTGCTGCAAGATACTTATGAACCTGTGGCTGGCCTTCCTATATTGATTAGTATGACTTGTTGGGGAGAGCTTCTTGGCGTGCGGCTGTACCATTGCTAGTACCATGAAGACCCTCATAATCACAAACTTAACTCATCTTCAAGGACACAATATTCCAATGGACAGCAATTCTGCAATTATATTGATATGAAATCTGAAATTACTTCTTCATAGAAAATTTAAGGTATATTTATACTTGTAGAAATTTATTTGATGAGCCCCAACAAAATATTTAAATATTTTGTTTTTTCCAAGCCATATCTTAATACTGCACGATACTTTCAAAATAAATGAGTTCATGATAAAAAAAATCAAATTTTGACATAAAGTGTCAAATTTTATACACATTCGTTCAAAAGTTTTTTGAGCCATTCCTTTTTTAGATGGTCTGTTAACAGTATACCTTTTCATTCAGTCCTGAATTTATGACTAAGAGATTATTATTAAAAAAAACCTTTGTATGTATAAACTTAAAAAGGAAGGATTTATGATTTGAAAGAGCTCAGGGCAATGAACATCCATAAATAACGATACTTCTATCAATGTTTCCGATAAGAATTGTTCAAAAAGACCTTAAGGCTGTCTCTTTTACTTCTCCTCATTCAGTATTCAGTACTTTTTAATTATTTATCTCTTACTGATGAAAAGAATATACACGTTAAATCGACTAGACTTCCGGCATTAAACTTTTTCCTTCCTTGAACTCAGTGTACCTTTTGTACGATTGTGTGTATGTGTACGCACAGGTATATACATTATCGCTTCTTTAATTACTCAAGTAAAATCAGACATTAAAAAATCATTCATTCCATCGGATTCAATAAAATTTATTCTTGATTTTAAGAATGTTGTGCCACACACGAAGTTGAGTTTGATTTTAGTAGCACTTAAGTCCACGATGATTGTGCTATAATTGAGGGAGAAGATAATTAAGGTTTCTGTTAGGTTAATTTATTGCCTAGAGTGCATTAGTACATCTGGCCGTGTGTTTGGGTGTGTAGTACGTATAGTACAGATACGTGTATATGTCAGAAGTTGTTTTAAATACATGACATATACCTGTCCTTCGAAAGGACAAACAGGTTAAAAAATGACCGCTAGGAATGGCTATAGTGGTCATGATATCATGATGGAAGGTGCTACACAGAGCTTTCTAGACGAGCAAAGTGACGGAGCAAATTTTTCATCATCCGACAGACAAGGCCACACTGTAAGGATGTAGTCACTGTCAACATACCAGCCAACAGGTAGAAACGTAATCTCAACACTGAAACAAAAGCCCCGAGACAGACAGTATGGGGTTTAGACACTCCTTAAATCATACAGGTACCTTGTCGGGACATTCTGTCGCGAGTTTGACAGCAGATACGGACCCGAGTTTTGTTTTTTACTTGTGTCCGTTGTGAGAACATGCAGTGTTGTAGGATGTACGTCTCAGTAACACTATCCTCATGGTGCGAGTTACTCCTCGGTCGACTGGGTTTGAAAAGTACACAATACTCTGCTTATAGAAACGTCCATTGTCCTACATCGATGAAAGTCCACTGGTCTGTCGGCCAAGGGAGGGATTCTTTGACCTTTCCCGACCCCTGAATATGACTTGTACCCTGTAAAGGCAGGTGACAGGGATCAAGTTTTCTATCGGCTCATTGTTTAAGACTAAACCCATGCTACAATGTATAAGTTGTGGACATACAAAAATGATAAAAAAGATTTTTCAAAAGGAATTGTGTCCTTGTTTACTCTGTTGGTGTTTGCGATTGTCCGAGATTTCTTTATTCTTGTGTCTGTTCACGCTTGATTTGTTTCTGGACACTTCATTGGTTTGTATTGTATTTGTGGCCATGTTGTGCACTTGGAACTAAGAAATCTTTGAATATATTTAAAACACTGTAGCTAAATTTGGTCTTTGCTAATTAAATGACACATTTGAAAGTTCAAGGTGAAGAAGAATATATATGCATAAATATCTGATTCATTTTCTACAGATTAACTTAATATAAATTAAAACACACATATCTTGTAATGCATAATATAAATTAAAACACACATATCTTGTAATGCATAATATAAATTAAAACACACATATCTTGTAATGCATTTTACAGAATTAAATAGTTCAAAATTTAGGTGTTTGGAAGCAAAATAAGAAAATAAACTGAAAACACAAATAAAATTTTCAGGGGGCAAATTCTGGATTTGTTTGCTGCCAATGTTAATATTTATCAATATTGTAAACCAAGAATTGTTAACGCTTAGTATCAAAATGAAAGATGCATACCTTCTCATCGTCATGTAGTAGAGCTCGAGAAACCCTTTGCCTTAAGGGTTATAACTTGAACATTATGTACAGTCCAAATGTGATTATGATCATTTATCACCATTAAGAAGTAAAGATGTATAAGGTATATATATACACAGGGTACTCAATGCATGATGATTGAATATGATTTATTATATCTTGTAGAAAAGTTTATTCTCAAAACATTACAGTTTATATTTGGGAGAAAACTTATGAGATGGATTGAATGTCATAAATCATGGCTAAAAATAACCAGGGTATTTGGTTTCTGCCGTAGCCAAGATATTAAAGAGAAAAAAGATTTTCTGTGTTCCAATCACATTTTTACTTCTCTCTGATCAGAATGAAATTTGATGTATAAAACATGATGTCAAAATGTAAATGTGATGTCGGAGAGAAATGTGATGTCACATGTACACAGTCACAATTAATTTATATAATGATGTTATAGTTCAGACTGAAATAAAAAATAAAAAAAACCAGACTGCCAGGAAGTGATGAAATCTAAAACAGAAATGGGATAAATAACTTACAGGGCCCCACTTTAATGATCATGAAATTTCAGACAAAATGAATTAAAAAAATTGGCCTGATTTTAATGTTCTCCAGTGGATCTTCAAAAGAGTGCTTTCTTCCGTTTCTCTGTGTGTTGGGTTGTATAGTACCAACATCAGGTTAAGAATGTGACTGTACAGTATATCTGGCTATCTAGCAGTGTGTGTCCCGTATGTATAGCATTAAGTTAAACGTTGCTCTCTGTTATAAACGTGCTCCTGTATTTTGACTGCTGAAAGTTGCCATTCCCAGTCATGCCATGCAAACGGATTAGTTGTTATCTCAGACACAACTGAACATTGATAGGGGGACAAAAAACGAACAACTACAGACAATAGGAAACACGATCAACCCACTGATAGACAGAGACAAGATACAGAACCCCTCTTCATTGAAATTTTTCAAATTATTCAAATTGTTCACTCGCTTACGTTAGTCCTAGTTTTAGGTCGCGATTTGTGTTCTCTGTAATCGACATTGTATTACAAATTGCTAATTTGTTTCACATTTTGTTTTTTGCTACATTAAATCCCCGCTGCATAAAGGGATCACATTTGGCATTTCATTTGAAATATTTTTTTCCCAGGGAGAAAAATGTCCCAAGGTACTATATATCAGTGGAGAGTAAACTAGTGTCATTCGATCGCATACATATTAGTTATAACGTACAAAATTTGCAGAATTTGCAGGAATCATGTGTCAAAATGTCGGCTGACCCAGTGTGACCCAGGAAACTGTGATTTAATATTGCAGTGCTGGGGTGTTTTGACTTTTTCTACACGACCTGTTCCCAGGGTATGTGAATGATATGACCTTTGACGTTGACCTTTCTACATGATGACAAGCTTTAAAGCCTGTGGGGGGGTTGTCATATTAACCCGTCGCCTTGACGATGTGCTGATGGATTTTCGGTGACCAATGACTTGTCAGAATGTAAACAGGTCCATCTCGGCGCATCCTATATGATTAAAGAGGCATTTCATTCCTTATTTTGAAGAAGTTACGGAAAATTGCTTTGTATGCCAGATCAGAGGCATACAGTAAACAATAATTAATTTCCAGGTACATTTAGCTTGAGAGTGTCATTATCAATATGGAGGCAGTACTTTCGCAGACATTGGACATTAAACACTTCAGCGTATAGCTTTATAGTTTTCACATTGTAAGGCTGTAGTTGGCATCATAGGGGGTAAAGGTCAAGAGACTTAAAACGTAAATAAATCAGTGCTAATGTCGAACAGGCAACTTTCTAAGATCCAGTACAAGAAAAAAACATTTATAAACAAGGAGAAGTGCCAATTTCAACAATTATTCTATGTAAGAATGGCAGTCTATAATTCAATCTGAAGTTGATGAAATGAAGTAATGAGGTATAAAAGGTGTATACATTTGAGTGATTGCGAGGTTAAGGGCCACAAAGGAGACGTAGTAGTGGGGTATTAATATCCATCTGGTTGTATTTAAAGAAAATTTGCCATCTCCTTCATTTGTATAATAATAAACCTGGTGAACTCCTTCTGTTCTCCATCTGGTGTAATATTCTGTCCCTTTTCCACGGTTTGGTAGAGAATTGGTTTATTTTACAGGCCAAGCCAAAAAGGAACAGAGTTGTCTGATGTTCATATGTATTTTTCTTCAAAAACTTGTTAAGATGGCTTTTACAACTTCATCATTTTGATTTCCAGTTTTTGTGATGAGATTTTTTCATAAATCGAAAGATGCATTTCTATTCACCCAAAAATTCACATACTTGTGTTTAATCTTAGATGAGGCACAGGTTCGTTACAAGTAAAAAAAAGATTATATATTTTGCTTTAAAGTGCGACTTATCTTGACAATGTAATGAAAAACCAACAATTTGTATAGTATGGACTTTAAATCAGGATAATCATGACATTGTATGAGATATTGTAAATGTTCGCACAGGCAAACTTTCGCCCTTCGCCACGATAAGTAGTCCATATTTGCCCAGCGTTGATTTCGCCCTTCACATTAAATTACAATGCATATTATGTTGTTAATCAAAATTCACTGAAATAATAAAATTGCTCTCATTAAGGTGGGCAAAAAAGGCGAAAAATTAAACCGCAGCGAAAATGTCTGTGTATACTGGTACGTATACAGTAATTATAACCACACAGTTTGGATACTTTGGCCTTAATCTCAGGCAAATCTTCCCAATGTCTAAGATAACTAAGTATGTACACTGTATGATCAGGCTGATCTAGACAATGTTACCAGATAAACACACAGTTTGTGTAGCTTGGCCTTAATCATGCTAATCTTGACGAGCATTGTTAGAAAACATGTGATAACTACAGATGCTATGCACACCACTTCCTTGCACCTGCAGGGAGGCTGGATACCCCCTGTCACCCCCTCATCAACTAATGGACCCAACATTCATTGATAAAGATTAGCTCAAATCTCATCCACAGGGGGCAAAGAATCCCAGAGTGGTGAGGAAAAAATGCTGTTATATAAAATGAAACATTTCATGGTGTATTTATTCCTGTCTTTTGCGGTTCGGGGTAACTTGTAAAACACATTGTAGAAATTATGTATGCATGCTGTTTGCATTCTCCCATGCAGCCCTTGTCTACGGACATACAGGGCATACCAAAGTTTAATCCTTCAATATATCATCTCCATGAGAGCCATTGAATGAATAAAGACCCTCTATTATAAGTGTTTACAGAAATAAAAAAAATCTCAAATGAAGGGGGAAACTGTTGAAGGAGGTATTTCATCAACGTGAAACACACCTTCAGATTTAGGTAGTTTAATATTCTTTTATTGATAAAACTCATGCATGCAAAAACAATAAAAGGGGTAGGAATTTGTTTTACAGAAATTTAACACTATCACAAAGTTCGCCATTTGCCAGTTCACTTCAGTTAAAGTGGATATCCTTAGTACATAATTTCTGCCCACTTGAATAAGCAACGGATCATGAAATGTAAGGGCTAGCAGTCCATGGTGGACCAGTTACCAAATCTGTAAAGCACACTGCCAAAATGTTTTGATTAAATCAAACTTTTAGCACGTATATACATTGTATATAAATTACCTTTGAAAGCTTTCTATAAATCACAAATTGTCACCGAGAACACTTGAGGTGATTTAATTTGGCTTGTAGGAAAATAGATTTGAAGCTGAGGGGCGATAAGTGGCGCTCCAGAGGGTCTTTAACGTGGCCACATACACAGATCTAGAAATTTCATGGTCTAGAAAGTAAACCAATGGAGGTAAATTCAACATTAAAATTGGGTATTATGTATATTTATCTGTAGAGAATATCTATTGTACACATACATTGCCTTAACTGTACTATAGGAACAAGTTAATGGATTATAATTTCTGTTTCAAGAAATCTATGCCTTTGTGGGTATACATTTGTATAATGGCCTTGTTATTTAAACTGCTGTCGACTCATGCATGCAGTTGTGTAATTATAATATCACAAGGTTTGGCTTATAGTGTGGTAGTGAAAATATATTTTAACAATTAACACTTCCCAGTTACCTCAATTTAGTGCATAAAATCTTCCCATTGCATTTTAATATTTTATATATATATGTACTGCTTAGTGAAGGCCAGGGTGCTTTGGAAAGAAGACTGAAAGATATGTATTTGAGGAATTAAGAGAAATAAAAATGTTGTTAAGGAATGATGTATTTAAGGCTGTATACAACCTTACACATTATACTGGTACATTATCTGTGGTAGAGTTATCTCCCTTTCAGAAATTATAAATAGTTTTATCTCATATTGGAATTACCAGAGTGTCATATAGCAGAATGATCAAAGCAAGTATTAATGTGTACTTTTTAGATGTGTCATCAATACTCGTGTACCATTCAAATGTGTCATCAGTGCTTGTGTACCTTTCAAAATTTTCATCAATTAATTAACCTTGTTCAAGTAATGATTAGTACAGAATTCGGAACTCTTCAGAATGGAAATGATAATGTGTATCATAGTGAAGAAGCATGTGTTGTTAAGAAATGATTGACTTGATGGTGAAATTGGTATATTTATATATACAGTGCTAGTAGGTGTACATACTGAACTTCACCCTGACCTTAGACTATATAGACAGGTAGTACATTCACACTGTAGATCTGGTTCCCTACTAACTGACCGTGACAAATTTATACCCTTCTTATGGAGTCTGTATATATTCCAGGTCAAGGATGTGTTTGTAATTGAGGCAGTGATCTATACCTTGAACAAGAAAGGCTAAGCACCCAAAGGATACAGATAATTATATATTCCTGGTCGTTTTCCTGCACATAAAATTTCTTATTTGATGTGAGTGAGTGAAACGTCTACCTGACCCAGGACAAAAACACCTTTCGGCAGATCACATGGCCTTCACATCAAGGGCCTACGGCTTACGGGCGTAAATATATACTTGAAAGTTTCATGAATGAAATTTAAACTTGGGTGACGCTGGCTTGGAAATAAATTAGCATTTTGCCATTGAAAGTGTTGTGTCGTGGTCGAGAGTGGAGTTTTTGGGTTCCCTCCATTCATTCATAATCACAAAGCACACTTTGGGTTATCTGTCGGACAAATCTCGACTTGTCTGTATGCGGTTTTCCTGTAAGTCAACAACATCATTAAAGTTACTACACACTGTCATTCACAAGTAGGAACATCATGTTTAGATATGATGTTTGCGTCAAAAACAAAGACTGGCGTCTGCATGTCATATAGCTGGGATTGGCCACGTTATCTCCTATATTTACCTGTAGATATATATATTTATATGTTTTCTAGTAAACCTACAATTGATTATGGCACTAGACAAACAAATGGCTGTCAGTATAAGCCAGGTAATTTGTTGTACCGTATTTGACTTGCAATAAACTCATGCTCGTTATTAACCCCTGTAATGTTTGACGTGTTTTATAGATCTAGTTCACGGTATCATAGCAACAGACTTTATACTTCATATACATTAGAAATTCATAAACAAGCTCCGAGTTTTCCTTTTACCCTATTAGGTTAGGACTAGCATGCCATAGGCTTATCACATGTACGGTAGCTATAGGGTTAAATTGGTACAGACATTTTAAGTAATGTTGAATCGTTGACAGATACTGTTATTCTAATGAGTATGTATTATTTACATTATATATGCATGTAGCCAGTTGTTCAAATTGAAACCCTATTGTGGCAGATCTTGTAACAATAATTTTGAAATAAAGCCAGTGGCCTGGTTGATTTTGAAATTTCTATGTTCGTAATTGAAAAGAAAGTTTTGATTTCTGCTTAATCCCTGCTGATGTATGTACAAATAAGGAAATACCAAAATTAATGTGTAAGGTCATAGAGGTCAGACATCGTAAGGGCTCAAAGGGATGGTCTTAATACCAAGGATCGATGTTATCAGATTAACACAAATTTATCATATATTATTAATGTTTAAGATGAAATTCAAAATTAATTCTTTAGTGTGTAGGTAACTAGATTCAAAACTGTCATCCGAAGGCAAGAAAATCCCAAATGTTTAAAGAATATAAAAATGAAAAGGTCAATTGTTCACGTGATTCAGCTTAGAAAAAGTCAAAGGATTGTTTTTACCTGTGATTAGGGGTGTCACAATACGCCAAGAGTATATCATGATATGTTGCAATACAGAATGAATATATTGCGATACGTATCCTGATATATTGTCATAGGAAGGATGTGCTCAATTTTATAATAAGTTGTTGTCAGAATGTTATCAAACTTAATCATATAAAATATGGATTACATAGGTTCAAGATTTTTGTCAAACTAACGATCGATTACAAAATTTGAACTTTTAAAAGCCTACTTTATGCTTATTGGCATATCTGTTAGAATTTGTAGTAATTTGCAAAGTGAAAAACCAAGCAGATACATAAAAATATGCTTTTGAAAAATATCGCGATATAGTAATATTTCATCTCTGTATTGTGGTACGATACGATATACCTGTGTATTGCGATATACCTGTTTTCCGATGTATTGTGACAGCCCTACCTTTGATGTACCTGATTACAGGGGTTTACTTACCTGTGATAGGTGAGATCATATATAGAACAGGATAAACCAGCTGAACGGAAGGGAGTGCTCTTTTATTTCAGATTGGTAAATAAAGATCTAACCACAGTTACATCAGTCTTGTTTTAACATCAGGCCTAAGGCCCACTCTATATGGACACAAGTGTTGGTGTCAAAGTCCTACTGACAGCTGTTTGCTGGTTTTCTGTCCTCAGCAAACTCTTTGAATAATTAAACAGAAATTTCCTATACATCCTGACAGCTTTTTTGGTGATAACACAACATTTTCTCTTGTGTGTTTCATTTTCTATCTTTAGCAATTATGCAAGTTGTATTATCTCATCTAAATGATGACGCATTTGCTGTATACATTTCTTTTAATTTCTTGTCAATTTTTTTAATTGATTGGCAAAATCTCAAACCTCTATAACTTGATTTAAAATTAGAATATTTTTTTGACCCCTAATATTTTTTTATGGATAGTTTGGATAACTCATTATTCATTTTAATACACGTACATTGTACAATGGAATATCGCTAAAAATATGAGAACTTATTAATGAGAAAAGTTGTTTTAATGAGTTACAGGGACCGTATTTGGACAAACCTTGATGTGAACAGCATGAGTATTTGAGATATCCAATTCAAGTTGATGATTAATATTCGACACCTGCTAATATTATTTTCACTTGCTCTTTCAAACTCCTGTCACATTTCGGGATCGTGATCAATGGAGGTTTAAAAGAGTGACCTTCGTTAAAGTAAACAAAATGTTAGAATTCAGGGTCGCTGTTGTGTTTACTAGAATCAGCGGTATGTTTGTAATTGAGAGACTTGGATTACTGTATATGACCACCCCTGGAGGATGTTAGTCCAGAGCAGGCTTTACTGGTTTTCCGTAGGCGTTCTCAACACTAATCTTCCAAACATTGGACCATAATATTTCTACAAAGCATCAAATTTCTGACCTGACTGTTTTGATTGAGAGGTTAATTTTTCCAGCTATGTTACAAATGTTTAAAATCCTAACCCTGGGCTCGGTGTATGGCTAATGAGGTGTGCTCTAGGTATATTCAAACGGGTAAAATCTGGTTTGCCAAGATGTTTTGACACCTGAATGAACAGCCATAATTTGACATGTAACTGGGCATATATAGATCGCATTGAGGGGGGCAGGCAACACCACATTCTGTGACAGGGTGACAGGGGTTGTTGGGTACAGTTCTAAACTGATTAAAAAAACCACTTTGTCATCTTGTACCTTGTGTATTGTTTGGCTTTGGTTCACACTGGGAAGGATCAGTGTAAGATATATCAATTATAACCACACACCTGACCACAATTTTCAAATTAAAATGTTTTTGGTTTCCTTTTGAAATCTTAAGAAAAGGGATGTTACTAATATACTTTGGTTTAAAATGTTGTGATATTGAAAGACTTTTTCGTGGCTTTCATAATAAAAATTATTTTATAAAAAATTATACCAACTACAAATAAAACATAATTTAGCATATATACATACATATGATAACAAAGTAATTATATATTATGAAATAAACATTTTCCATCTCCCCCGTTTTAAAGTATGTTTCCTTTGATCTATATAAACTGCCCTAACATTCATCAAAGTGAATGTTATTGCACTATTTGAAGAATTTAAAAAAAATTAGAATAATGAGAAATAAAAAACAAATCCAGCAGAACCTGTTTCTAGGTTACAATAACTCGTTTACTTGTTTTCCGAGACGTTATCTTCAGTAGCAGCTCCTGATTTATCAATTGGTTCCAATGTTTGTGTAAGATTTTGGCTCAAAATAAGGGGGGAAAACCTGAAATTTATTGTGATTTTTTGGCGTTATTTATTGCTGCTTGGTGATATATGCCCACCTGTATCCTTAGGTTATTGTATACCCCACCCCACCCTGATCACGAGGACCACATGGGGAATATTTTATACACAGAATTAACGAATGTGTGTCTGTTTTTACCCAGTTTGTGAACAGATATACAAAAATCCTTTGGAACACTTGTGCATCTGGTTTTTACCACAGATTGAGAGTTGTAGATACTTCCATCAGTCAGGCTTGTAAATTTACAACACAGAAACAAAATATTTATGTTCTGTGATAGTGCTGGGTGAGCCCTTCTAGTATACATAAATACTTACACCCCTACTTGCACTCAAAAGAAGTTTCTGTAAGCAGACCTCAGTATATATATTTCTTGTTTAAGCTTGACAAGAAGATAGTTGAAACTTTTCTTCTGTGAGGGTGTTTAAAAAGACAAAATGAAATTTATAACTTACACTAGATTCAAAGATAGTCCAATTGTTATCTGCAGAAAAAGCTTGAGAAAAAAAGTTTATTTTTTTCGAATTCAAAAAACTCAAAAGTTTGAGATTTCAGAATGATTAATTAATAATGGTTTCTATAATATTCAGATGTTATAACTTGGATTGTTAGGATCATGATCTTTTTTTGGTAAAAGATGATTTTGTGTAAGTATATGTCTCCAATTTCATATTTACAAGTTACAATGCTTTAATGTTTACATCTCCAAATCCAGTAAAATGTTCTGGTATTCCTGCCTCTGGTGCTTCCTCAGTACCAGTATTGGCTGTTTGTGTCCAGTAAAATGTCCTGGTATTCTGCCTCTGGTGCTTCCTCAGTACTAGTATTGGCTGTTTGTGGCTGTAGTGGGTCGTTAATACAACATTCATCCAAACTGCACTAAAATTCATTTCCATCCCTAGGGATACAGCTAATGGCTTTGTAAGCAGAGATGGTTGGGAACCATAAAGGCAGTCAGGGGTTGTGTTTTCATACTGATGGTGTAGTATTTCTACTATGGTGTGGTGGGTTGTATAGTGATCAATGTAGGAGCATTGATTAACCATACAATACCTGCCATGTATATAGGTCAAGCTGGAGAATTAATTAATCACCTTCTTCATGTCTGTATAGTATATATACATGTATAAACAGACAGTAAAACCTATGGACAAAAGCCCCTTGTCAGGGTAAAGTAAAAATGCAATATAATGCCCCCTACTTCATTTGCCATCTCACTTCAGCTGTCAACATGTTTCTCAGATTCTCTTTTCCTTCACAATTCCTTAACCCTTTCACCCCTATGTAACTTTAGTAGACTCTACCATGCATTGATCTGGATGAGTCCATTATGGTCTAC